>JAJAGP010000852.1:172630-278327 GCA_025084515.1 Ancistrus triradiatus | reverse complement strand
CAAGTCAAAATTAGGCTCACTATTGTGTGTGGCCTCCACATGCCTGTATGACCTCCCTACAACGCCTGGACATGCTCCTGATGAGGTGGCGGATGGTCTCCTGAGGGATCTCCTCCCAGACTTGGACTAAAGCATCCGCCAACTCCTGGACAGTCTGTGGTGCAACGTGATGTTGGTGGATGGAGCGAGACATGATGTCCCAGATGTGCTCAATCGGATTCAGGTCTGGGGAATGGGTGGGCCAGTCCATAGCTTCAATGCCTTCATCTTGCAGGAACTGCTGACTCACTCCAGCCACATGAGGTCTAGCATTGTCCTGCACTAGGAGGAACTCAGGGTCAACCGCACCAGCATATGTTTTCACAAGGGGTCTGAGGATCTCATCTCGGTCTCAACCGGTCATGCTGAAGGATGTTGCAGGCAGCAGATCTCTCTCCACGGTGTCTCCAGACTCTGTCACATCTGTCACATGTGCTCAGTGTGAACCTGCTTTCATCTGTGAAGAGCACAGGGCGCCAGTGGCGAATTTGCCAATCCTGGTGTTCTCTTGAAAATGCCAAGCGTCCTGCACGATGTTGGGCTGTGAGCACAACTCCCATCTGTGGACGTCAGGCACTCATACCATCCTCATGAAGTCGGTTTCTAACCGTTTGTGCAGACACATGCACATTTGTGGCCTGCTGGAGGTCATTTTGCAGGGCTCTGGCAATGCTGCTCCTGTTCCTCCTTGCACAAAGGCGGAGGTAGCGGTCCTGCTGCTGGGTTGTTGCCCTCCTACGGCCTCCTCCATGTCTCCTGGTGTACTGGCCTGCCTCCTGGTAGCGCCTCCAGCCTCTGGACACTACGCTGACAGACACAGCAAACCTTCTTGCCACAGCTCGCATTGATGTGCCATCATGGATGAGCTGCACTACCTGAGCCACTTGTGTGGGCTGTAGAGTCCGTCTCATGCTAACACGAGTGTGAAAGCACCACCAACATTCAAAAGTGACCAAAACATCATCCAGAAAGCATAGGCACTGAGAAGTGGTCTGTGGTCCCCACCTGCAGAACCACTCCTTTATTGAGTGTGTCTTGCTAATTGCCAATAATTTCCACCTGTTGTCTATTCCATTTGCACAACAGCATGTGAAATTGATTGTCAATCAGTGTTGCTTCCTAAGTGGACAGTTTGATATCACAGAAGTTTGATTTACTTGGAGTTATATTGTGTTGTTTAAGTGTTCCCTATATTTTTTGAGCAGTGTATTTACATATTACGATGGACACCACTGGCTTTTGTTAAAAAGTGGAGTGGTGCATTTGACCGATTCATTTAGATGTCAGCCTTAATGTGGGTGTCTTGCAGAAACATGATATCCAAGTGCAATGAATTCAAATGAGGAAAAACTTTAGATCTTTAAAGGATGCCATTTAACCCACAAACATTCCAGCTTACTATATTTAAGTGTGACTTAGGATTTACCATTATGTATTAGTAACACCCCATAACAACTGAAAGACTGCTATTCAGCACCCAAGTAGTATCACAGTTCCACAGCCACCTTTGATTTAAATCTCAATACTTCGTCAAAAAAGCAAGTGTCCAATATTTTTTCCAAAGTTCGAGTTAGGGTCAATGGCAAGAGAGTAGCTAACAAAAAACAAAAGTTCCTCCAGAAGGTCACTCACAATTTAACAGTCATTCAAGCAAAAACTTCTTGCCATTATGTACCCTCTGTAATATGTTCTTTAAGTGGTGAGACCTTTGATCCTCGGTATCAGACACTGATGAGAAAATCCTGGTTACCTTGTCATGCTTCAGGAGGAGGCACTGGGTAGAGAAAACCATGCTTTATTCCCTGAGATTTTAATGCCTCTTTCTCACCCCATCAAACTGACTGCACTGAGTCAACATTTCAGCTTTAAGATCAGGGTACATGTTGATCCGTTGGCCATTGTAGGTCAATGGGGCTTGCATACGCAAAAGACATAGTACTTCTACTTTCACCAAGTTGTGATGTTGCTTCCCAATCAAAATGTGCAGCTTCGTAGTCAAAAGAGGTCCAAGACGATGTGCTCAGTCCACTTTTACTTCCTGAAGAGAGTTTGCTTCTCCATGAACTGTAGGGAGCAACTCGGCCACAGAGCGCGTTGGGTTACCTTTTTCAATGTTCTCTAGAAGGTCAGTTATTCTTATGTATCTGCCCTCCAGATCAATTAACTTCAATTTGAGATTTTTATTCTCACTCAACGAGTCACCACATTGTTTTCCTAAACGGAAAATGAAATTCTTGTAGTTGGAGCAGGTCCCCTCCAAGCTTCCAATGCAAATGTAATGTCAAATGTAATTTGAACTCTGGATGAAGATGCCTCCAGCTCGTTGAATTGAGCGTTAAGAGAGGAGTCTAGTTTATTAATTGCAAGGAGGATAGTTTTCTATTACATGTCCTCCTCATCACCACACCTCTTGAGTGGGGCTGGTAGCAGACGTTTTAGCATAAGTAGCATGGTCAATAGCTCCGGGTAGCACTGTTTCTGTCAAGTTAAGCGTTTTTTTGACAGTTTTCTCGGACTTTCTCACCACTGGGGATGAAGTGGTCTATCTCCGTTTGGAAACAACGAAGCACTACCTACTCCATGAGTTACTTGTTAGCGCCCATAATAAAATCTTATTGTAGTTCTTACAGTCATTAGTCATTACAAGTAAAAGTCATTACAAGTGAACCTGTTTAAACCATGGACAGTATATAAAGCTGTTAAAAAAGGTTTTGGTTTTAGACATTAAACAAAACATGAGCACCAACACCCAAGGCCCACCCACAGCCCATATCACAGCTTGTTTATCAGAAGTTAATACAAATTTAGATCTACTTACAGGTTAAAAGTAAATCATTCATAGCTAAAATAATCATTCAGAAAGCTAAAAGAATCATTCATCTTCATAATTGTTCTCTCTCCCACTTCTACTTGAGGTCAAATTAGTTCTGTTTTGTCATTTAGACTTCCATCTTCCTTCTTAATGTTGCAAATATTGGAACTTTTTTACCCAATTGAGCTGCTGAATAGTCACTTGGATGATTGTAATTATCTTGTATATGGCAGGATTCATAAATGTTAGAATATTCAAAATGTGTCAAACAAAATATTATTATTATTATTATTATTATTATTATTATTATTATTATGTCAAGAACTTGAATAATAATATTTCTGGTGATAGGACTAGATCTAGAAGTCAATCTAGAAGATTGGTCTAGAAGTCTTCTATCTCCTAGATCCATGATTCTTTGGAGAACATTTAGAGACCTTATATGGCCCTAAAGTAGAAGGAGTTTGACTGATTTCCATTTCAGGGGCAGAAAGATGTAGGAGCAAGGAATCAGCCATGCAGGAATTACATGCATCAGAACTTAACCAAAGAGTCCAAGGACACTTCATGTAGAACATTTTTCTTATAATGAACACAAAGAAGCCAGGTGATGCAACAAAAAACATTTTTATTTCTACAAATCAATGACAGAACTAACTGATACAGCTGGGTAACAATTCAATGTACAATTCAATTACAAATAAATAAACAGAATCATAAAATGGAAATGCAACAACATTAATGTCCATTTCTGTTTGACGATGGCAATGCATGACTGATGGACTGATGTTCAGTTGGTGTTACAAATTATGCTGATGGATATGACACTGATGATGATGGTGATGTCATTGATATTTTCTCCTCGTGATAATGCTGGACAGATGATGAGACAACAGAACACAATAATAAAACAAATTAACACAATTCAACCTAATAAAGTACAAATATTTATAACTCAGGGAAAGCTACAGCTGAATGTTTTAGGCAATGCATGGAAATCTTATAGAACATGTTATAAATGTATCAGAATATAATTCATCTTTATGTGTTCAGTGACAAATATCTAGATTACTCAACAAAGATGGTGTTTCAGCTTGAAATACAACACAGCATGGTGTAAAACCCACATTGTGGACTGGGGCAGATGATCACATTGTCCATCTCAGCGTTCAGCCTCAGTGTCCGGGGAAGTTAGGCAAGCAAAGGAGAAACCGAAGAGAGAAAGAGAGCAAGAGATGCTGGTTAATAATTTAGAAAGGGATAATTTATTGATTCATTCATTCAGAATTACTTTAATAAACTGATCTGAAAATTAAAACAGATATATTAAAAATATATTTAAAAAACATCTAAACTGTGATAAAATAAAACTGTAAAAAGCTAAACTAAATTAAAATGGGTTTAAAAAAATCCGGGAGGTGGGCCAGGTCTGGCTGTTGGCTGAGTAATCAGAGGCGTCTGAAGAATGTGGGTGTCACTGGACTCCGAAGAGCCCCAACACCCATTCTTGTCAAGCCACACAGCCTTGCAGGTCCTGGACATCGTTGTTTGCTGTAACAAAGACAGAAACACAATGAACAGGATTCTGAAAGCCCATGTAACAGCAATTAAACAAAATGTCTCACACCAGGAACTCTTACCAGGAAGGTTTCCTGCACCTGGGAGGTGTTGGATGATTCCGTTTTGATGTTCACGGACAGCTCTGAGATATGATCTCCAACACGCTGCAACAGAACACGTCATGTTAAGGTCACAGTAACTCAAAGACAATTAAGAAGTATTGAACCTAAGCACCACAGCTAAAAATGTGCTTTGTCCAAATTGGCAGCAGTCTTACTTTAATGCAGGCCATGACGTTGACCGTGGCGTAGCGCATCGGAGGGAGCTGCGAGCCAAATATAATGCAGTCAGGTAGTAATCATGAACTAAACCTTACAGAACCTAAACCTTCCACTTAAACGTTACCTGTTGGTGGAGCTGGTAAAAATCATTGCTGAGCACCCACCAGTGCTCAGACTCCACGCCTGCATAACAGGTCTTATGCTGCAGCTTCACCTCCACCCACTGTGAAAGTCAGCAGCAGTATCAACCATGATGTTCCCTTAGTAAAGTCAAATAAAGTTACTTTTATAACAGACTAAAAGCAGATTCCCAAACCTGCAGCTCATGGGAGAAACCACTGTGAAATGGTATAAGGCAAACCATCCTGTTTGCACGGTGGATGTCCTGGGAGTACTCCTGAGGACCAGAAACAAGGAGATAATCAAGTTTCAATACTCCACAGTGGTGTAGAGGTTGAAGAGTCCATCATGTTTTGAAAACTTACTTACTCTGAACTGGAACAGGGGCCCAGACCATGGACAGCCTGTCCATCATCAGTTCATCAGTCCTCCAACATCCTATGAAAATTAATTGAAAATGTAAACGATGAAAAGCAGAATAAAGCTACGAGACACATGAGTAACAACGTGGACTGTACCTGAAGGCCGATGACCATGGCCGCTGCCTGCGCGCCTGGACATGTGGCTGCTGTAAGATCTGTGATTAGAGACAGCCATTATATAATCATTAGGACTGGGAGATGTGACATGCAGAGAAAACTTATAGCAAATAATTAAGCGAGCAGATAATAGAGATGATAATTATAATACAGTCACTGCACACAGAATTGAACAGAAAAATAAAATGACATCAGTTTAGAAGTAAAGAAAATCTGTTTTATGGTTTTTAGAATTTTTTATGGTTTGCTTTGACTCAGTAACAGCACAGTGTTAAATGGCTGGCACCCATTTATTCACAACTTTCTTAATACAGTATAGTCCTATATATAACAACCGTTCCACAACTATTTATAACAATGATGTTACATTTTTGTGCCAAAATCTTCTTTTATATTTAAGGTAATGCAACTAAATATGTGGATACATATCATACAATAGCCCACACATCCATTTACAAAACGTAACAATATAAAACCAAATTGACAGGAGTGCTCAAACATATAACACTATAGTTTTTGATTTGAAGAGGGAATATTCTCGATTCTGTCAAAATTGGACCGGTGTTTATATCACACTTTGGCTTACGAATCAATTTCCGGTTTTACATGGCTAGCATGTAACCATGACAACGTGGTTACATTTTCGGCTAGTATATTTACACTTTGTTGTCTTCAGGTAATAAATGACTTCGTACTGCCCTAAATGGTATTTCACTTGTTGCTACACGTAGTCCCAATCGTACCTGTTCAGTATTTTTAGATATTATATAGTGAAGACCGAGAAAATTTAGTAAAGTCTGCAACATTAGCAATAATGCTAATTCTAACGCTAATTGAAGGACATGAGCAATAAGAGTGAGTTTATTGGAAGGTGTTGGAGTTATCGGGTGTGTTGTAAACATTAGCAGCGCGAGATGGCGCCACTGACCCGCGGTGAGCCCTGGCTCGGTTTGGACAGCGGCCACGGACAGGGATTCGCAGCCCGAAGTCCGGCCCTGCTGCTGCCGCCACCTGCGGAGGAGAATGGGGGCCACCTGCGGAGGAGAAAAAAGAGGTCAGCGCTGCAGCTTGTGAGGCTACAAACACAAAGCGCCGAGCGCAGCCGAGAGCCACTAAAGAGCAGAGGAAGGTCCATAGAGAAATGCTGTCTCTGTAGGGTTTAGAGTGAGTAATCTCTGGAGCAATGCAATGAGCGTCCTGTATCTGGAGAGTGTCGGTAAACGACTGAGTAACGTCAGCACACGCAGAGCTTTATAGATCGGTAACGTTCTGTTGTTGCCTGGCAACCATCTGCTTCACTGAGAGCACATAATAAGACATAATAAGCAGGGGGACATTTTTTTTTATTATTAAAACTAGTAAACTAGAAATTAATATAATAAAAAATAATAAACCGTTATCCAAACCAAGTGGGCTCGTTATGTTACAAATTTCAATCTGTATATAGTTGAATGAAACCGTTTGCCAAGCCAGTCAGTTCAGCACCAAC
Organism: Ancistrus triradiatus; assembly: GCA_025084515.1. Taxonomy (NCBI): domain Eukaryota; kingdom Metazoa; phylum Chordata; class Actinopteri; order Siluriformes; family Loricariidae; genus Ancistrus; species Ancistrus triradiatus. The sequence continues at coordinate 271,487 of JAJAGP010000852.1, read as the reverse complement.
TTGCGGGACACGAGGTGGGTAACATAGTTGTATTATATTTTAAAGAATATTGTTGATATTAAATTACTGAACGAGAGAAATGTAAATATGAGAACCAAATATTAGAGAATATTGCGACGGAGACTGACCTTATTCTTTAATGTTTATAGGACTGTCCTCTAGTGGTGATAAGTCTGTACAACAGTGTGTGTGTGTGTGTGTGTGTGTGTGTTGGTGTGTGTGTGTTGTGTGTGTGTTGATCTGAGTATAATTTTATTAACCGACAAGTATGTGCAGGAAGTCCACCTACTTGGTGGATCATCACAGGTACACTGTTTATATGCAATGATACATTTTGTGGCCAAATCTATTATTATATCTCAGGTAATGCAACAAATATGTGATACTTATCATATAGTAATCATATATCATTGTAGAAAACATAAAAATATAATGGCAAATTGAACAGACAACATGGTTACATTTCGGCTAAGTGTAGTTACACTTTGTTGTCTTCAGGCAATAAATACTTTGTACTGTACTAAGTAATATTTCATTGTTAAAAGTACTCTTAATGGCACCAGTTCAATATTTTTAACTTATTCTGTAGTGAGACAAAGAAATTTAGTAATGTCTGCAAAATTTAATAATAATGCTAACGCTAATGCAAAATTTAAGGATGCTAATTTTTGTTAAATGATTTTTCTGTTATTATTCTTTTTAAATTATGCTTACAGAACAAAATTTTACAGTGCAAGACAGTGACGTACAATTAATCAGGGAATACCAAGCATAACCAACTAAACGAATATAAGAAAAACTGACACAAAAAAAAAAGACAAAAAGGATAATCATAAAAATAAAAATATAAATAAAAATAGCAAGTTAAACGAGTTAAAAATCAAGGGATTCACACATTTAGACAGAGTTGGGCACACATAAAACTGACAGAGACTGCTTGCATTCAAAATTCTAAGAATTGGGACTTGGGACTAATTGGGAATGAGACTAAGAATTGATATATTTTAGTGAACAGAAATACCCAACAAAAGTAATTCCTAAAAAAGGCATATGAAGGTGCAATGCCCTTAAACTTACAGACATGAATAGGATATTTACCCATAATAATAATTCGATTCTGGAAATGATCCTGGGTGGCAGACAACAAAACTATGGGTGGTCTGTCTGGGCCGCTCGGAGGCTGTTCGCCATGTGTGCTTGCCCTCATGGAACTACTGCTCCCAACACCTCCTAACAGCTAGGTCAGAACGGCCGAGGTGGCAGGCAATTCGTTGAAATGTCCATCCTGCCTCTGTCAGTCCAGTGATGTGCCCCCTCTCCATGTCTGTCAACTGGGCAAAATGTCTTTGAGTGCATCTTAGATGCATGTCTAGCCATCAGTGATCTCTCGCCAAGAGGTACACTACCCAAAATTAGCTTCTGAGACCCTTTTTATAGACTGCGTGAGAAACAATTACTGTTTGTGAGTTAGACCACCTGCTGTTTGCTGGCCTGTTGTGTGCTAATGATAAAACTGTGTTATAAATTATATTTTTTAATGGCTACCATTAAGTGCCCCAATTAATGTCCCAATACCCAAGTTCAATTTGCCTACCTGTGAGAAATGTGAGCTTAAGTTAGCTAGTTGGCTGGCCTGGATGAAGGGCAGGCATATGCAGCAATCACGACTGTTCATTTGTCCTGTTGTTATACGGAGAGTATAGTCTATTTTTTCCTAGGCTATTTTTAGCATTTCAAACAAACAAAAAAACATAAATTTAGTATTATACATACACTGTTTTGAATGGGTTTATTTCTTGATTATTTGCATGGACATTAGTGGCAAAAAGGTGAGCTCCTCAGATCTTTTCCATATTCCCCACGTGGCTCTGTGAGGCCAAGTAGATGCAGGAAGTGCAGGTCTTTTGGCTCTTTCATACTCCACGCCTGAGATACGTTAATTCAAACTTACACTTTCATAGCTATGAACAAATTCAACATCAATCTTCCAGTAAAAAAAGCCATTTCTGGCGGGAAATGGCTTTATTTCTTGATTATGTGCATTATCTCATGCACCTTATATTGTCTGGCTCCACCAGGGAGTTCACCCTAGGATTTTTCATGGCATCCAGGGCAGCTGACCAAGCCAAGCCATGGTGCAGGCACTGGAAGCTTAACAGGTAGGATACTTTGGCATGAAGGAGTGTGTTGAGACACCCAAGCCTCCCCATCATCACAGCAGCTCCATCAGGACCCAAGCCCAGTACCTTCTCCTTCCACTGGTATATGTTTGCCATTCAGAGAGCCACATTTGTTTATTGCTGTACTAAGCAGCATAAACAACAAATTCAACAACAGATCTTACCAGAGCTCATTAAAGCATGATGCCCAGGCACTGTGGTTTGCTGGAGCCCCTATACACAATTCTTATACATAATTCTTACTATAACAATTCTTTCATTTCGGCTGCAACTTTCCCCACCCAGGGGAACTCTGTTTCAAAGTTGGTATTACTGCACTTAAGTATTTTTTAGGTATTGTAACTTAGTAACTTTAGGTAACTTAATTTTTTTTTACTTTTACTCACATTTCTAATGTTTACATTTTCAAATAGGGGTGTTACTTTGCTTTTATGAATCTTTTTCTTTCTTTATTTATTTTATTTAACTTTTTATTTAGGCAATTGTAGACAATTTTAGGCAACTGGTGCATGTGACAAAAATGACACAGTGACGGTGGTAACTTGCCTTTATATGATACATATGTGAGAGATTGTAGAGATACTCAGATAACATAAATGTCAGAGAATACTGGAGTGACGGAAGCGTCAAATATGTCCAAGACGTGTGGAGTCGTTTGGCACACTGAACGTATACAATTTATAAAAGTCTTTTTAACACTTTTTTTATGTTTAGCATACTACATTCTACTCCCCAAATTACAGTCGTACCTTGGTTCTTGACCAACCCGTTGAATTCGATTCTCAGCGCATTTTGACAAGAAAAACCATCATGTACCCTCAGTGTCATGGATCTGAACCTCTTACACTCAATAAAAGACATCTACTTTCAAAAAAGTAGGCTTTTTAAATAAATACTTTATTACTTTAAGTAAATTTAGTAGCATGTACTTCTGTACTGCTACTTATACATTCATTCACTTTTTTAGGACACAAGGCAGGAACAATCGTACAATGAAGTCTCAAGACTATCAAGGAATTCTAGAGAGACATGTGCTGCCAAGTGTCAGAAAGCTTGATCTCAGTCGCAGGTCATGGGTCTTGCAACAGGATAATGACCCAAAACACACATCTAAAAACACCCAAGAATGGCTAAGAGGAAAACGCTGGACTATTCTGAAGTGGCTTCTATGAGCCCTGACCTAAATCCTATTGAGCATCTTTGGAAGGAGCTGAAACATGTCGTCTGGAAAAGGCACCCTTCAGACCAGAGACACCTGGAGCAGGTTGCTCATGAGGAGTGGGCCAAAATACCTGCTGAGAGGTGCAGAAGTCTCACTGACAGATACAGGAATCGTTTTATTGCAGTGATTGCCTCAAAAGGTTGTGCAACAACATATTAAGTTAAGGGTACCATCATTTCTGTCCAGGCCTGTTTCATGAGTTTTTTTTTTTTTAAATAATTCTGTTGAAGCATGGTTGAAAAGCAGTGTCTGACTTTCATTTGTTCATTTTCATAGACTTTGTATTTATTATTACTTTTGTCAGATTAAAGTTATTTCTGTTACCATTGCGGGTTTTTCTTTCATTAACTGAGGTGTACCAACAATCTTGTCCACGTGTGTAGCATTGTTTGTTGCTAACATGTAATCCACTTTATAAGTCACATTTATTTGTATTATTCCCACGAATACAATGCTTGTTTGAACTGGTGCCCCTCTACAGTATTATGCCAACTGCTCAATTCACCCATTTAGTGGTTTAGCATGCAAGGAATCATAACTGAGCACAGTCTCATAGGCAAGAAATGAAAATTATTTATCACAAGCTGTTAAACAGGTAAGTTTTGTTTCAGTATTTGAACATTTACATGTGCAGTAAACTAAGAAAATATGTAAATGCTTCATTTTAATGCAATGTGTGTTGAATATGTAAGTGACAATACAAAGAATGAATGGAAAATACTGCCGAACAAACTGACTGCACCTGCTGTCACTTCATGTGAGTGGGGAGGATGGGCCTTAGGATTCACAGCATGCAAGTCCAGTATGCGAATACTGGTTTATTTCTCTTAATAATTATGGTTATTGAGATTGTTGATGAATGCAGTAGATTAATTATGTTTGCTTAATAATGTAACATTTTCTCTAGGTTATGTTGACTGAAATGTAGTAAGCAAACATGAGACAGAAGTAATATGGCTTAATTTTCACTTTTTTTTGTCTCAAGCCTTATTAACACTTTTAAGTGCCCTATGTGTGCATATTTGTCATAGGTTAAATAAAGCACAAGATTCTGGCTCTTCTGAGCTATTCTGATCAAAGCGAGGTCAAATCATCACAGTGGCTACAGAAGGTGTAGTGGCTTCTGGGTAATACTGACTGAATGCCAGCTCGATGACCTCCAGGTAGTGCTATAGCAATGGGTTGGCCAAATCCCAGCTTCAGCTGCTCAGTGATGCCAGCCTGGAGAACAGCAGCCATGAGAAGGTGAGAGGGGGTAGTAGCAGTGGAACTCAGTATGCTGTGACATGCTGGGAAAAAAGAGACTCCGGATCCAGGTGAGTGAACAAAGACACAAACATGACTTCATGCCATTGCCTGTTCACGGAGTGTGCATCCTGGGACTGGACTTCCTGGTGGCAATTCAAACAGTGAACCGCTAGAATGATGACATTCTCTGCATAGCCAACAAAGAAGTGCCACTCATGTTTGATCAAGTAAAAATAGTGGTGGCAAAAGCAGAATTTTTGTGAAAGCAATGAAAAAAGAAGATGGTGGATCTTGCTTCTTGAGACGGATGTTTCCAACAATAACTGATGCCAAAATTAAGGAAGGTATTTTTGTTGGTCCACAAATCAGACAGGTCATCAACAACAAGGAGTCCATAAAGCTGCTAGTGGGGCCTGAGAAATAGCAAGGAAGGAATGTAAGGGCATTTAAGGATTTTGGTGAAAACTTTCTTGGCAAATACAGAGCACTAGGCTACATTGAGCTGACTGACAGCATCCTTAAAGCATACAAAACCATGAAGTTCAACATATCATTGAAAAGTGATTTTCTGCATTGACAATTCAATTTCTTCCCTGCTGATCTTGGTGGAGTCGGTGATGAACATGGTGAGAAGTTTCACCAGGACTTTGCGACCACCAAATAGCAGCGTTAATGCTGGCCAAGTATTGATGGTCACAAAACACTGAGACCAAACTAAAATCAGCTGCAAACATTTAAATCTGAGTTGAACTAACATATGTCAGCGTCATTATGTGATTATGTGATTTAATGTCATATTGACCTTAAGGTAAATCAACACAATACATTTATTTAAATATCTCTTCAAATTCCCACACGATAAAGCAATCATGATTATTTAATGTTTAGCACTGTTTCTCACATCTGACATTTAATTGCAGGAAGCAAAACTTTGGTCTTAACTTGGATCGAGCAAAAGTATGAATGGGCTTTTGCTCAATATATGATTGTTCAAATTATGATGTTCTAAAAATTAAAGTTAGTTTGATCTAGAAATCATTTTGAAAGTTATTTGTTGTATTTATTGGATTTAAACTTTAGTCTGCTAACAAAATTAGATTTAAAAAGCTAGCTCGACTAGTACTGCCACGTTCGGTATCATGGGGATATCATACAGGGTTATGTCAGTGCCCTTGACAAAGGTCATCTTCAGTTCTGTGAAGGCAACATTAATGCAGAATCTTAAAGTATATTGAGATTTTAGAGCAACATTAATTTCTTCAGGATGACATATTTTCCAAGGACGTCTTTGCATCTGTCACTAGACAAGTTAGGACTGAATTTGTTTACCACTGGAGATCCTCTGGCCATCTATGCTCCTCAAAGGCTCAACCCTTTTTGGATACTGCGTTTGTACCGAATCATGATTATAACATGTTGACACCACCTGTTTGTGGTCACATCATAAATTTAGTTTTTTTAACCTCATTACTAGCCATGAATTGCCCCATCCCAACTTTTTTTGGAATGTGTTACAGGTCTGAAATGCAGGAATGGATGTTTATTAACAAATAAAATGAAGTTGATCAGACAAAACCTTAAATATCCTGGGTTCATACTGTCTGCAATAAAATAAAAGTCAAAGTATAACTTGATAAAACAAGATAAACTTGCTCTGACTGAAGGTTCCTCAAGATATTGTAAAAATGCTGGACCATTATGGGAAATGTAGTTCCTGCAGTAAAGTGTCTGCTCAGCAATCCATGATAAAATATATATAATTTAATTATACTTTATGCCAGGGCATTTCCTCATTAACACATTGAAAACAAAGTAATTGTTTTACGCTTACCAGGGTATGGTATTAAGTTTTTGTGTTTAATCCATAATGCTGCCTACTTACAGCACATGGCTGAAGGAGCCTAAACCAATTATCTGCTGATGTGCTCAGCAACAACCAAGGCATGGAGTGAGATAAGATAAATACATATGGCCACGTCTAGTGAACAAAATAATAATTTTGCCATGCAGTGAAGATGAGCTTATAAAGACCTACCTGGTAATATACAGTGGTGCTTGAAAGTTTGTGAGCCCTTTAGAGTTTTCTACATTTCTGCATAAATATGACCTAAAACATCATCAGATTTTCACACAAGTCCTAAAAGTAGATAAAGAGAACCCAGTTAAACAAATGAGACAAAAATATTATACTTGCTCATTTATTTATTGAGGAAAATGATCCAATATTACATATTAGTGAGGGACAAAAGTATGTGAACCTCTAGGATTATCAGTTAATTTGAAGGTGAAATTAAAGTCAGGTGTTTTCAATCAATGGGATGACAATCAGGTGTGAGGGGGCACCCTGTTTTATTTAAAGAACAGGGATCTATCAAAGTCTGCTCTTCACAACACATGTTTGTGGAAGTGTGTCATGGCACGAACAAAGGTTTCTCAGAAAAGAAAAAAGATTTCTGCAGACATCAGAAAAAGAAGTTGTTGATGCTCATCAGACTGGAAAAGGTTTACAAAACCATCTCTAAAGAGTTTTTGGACTCCACCACCAATCCACAGTCAGACAGATTGTGTACAAATGGAGGAAATTCAAGACCATTGTTTCCCCCCCAGGAGTGGTCGACCAACAAAGATCACTCCAAGAGCAAGGTGTGTAATAGTTGGCGAGGTCACAGAGGACCCCAGGGTAACTTCTAACCAACTGAAGGCCTCTCTCACATTGGCTAATGTTAATGTTCATGAGTCCACCATCAGAAGAACACTGAACAACAATGGTGTGCATGGCAGGGTTGCAAGGAGAAAGCCACTGCTCTCCAAAAAGAACGTTGCTGCTCGTCTGCAGTTTGCTAAAGATCACGTGGACGAGCCAGAAGGCTACTGGAAGAATGTTTTGCGGACGAATGAGACCAAAATAGAACCTTTTGGTTTAAAAGAAAACTGTTATGTTTGTAGAAAGGACAACGCTGCAGTCCAGCATAAGAACCTTATCCCATCTGTGAAACATGGTGATGGTAGTATCATGGTTTGCTGCATCTGGGCAGGACGGCTTGCCATCATTGATGGAACAATGAATTCTGAATGATATCAGAGAATTCTAAAGGAAAATATCAGGACATCTGTCCATGAACTGAATCTCAAGAGAAGGTGGGTCATGCAGCAAGACAACGACCCTAAGCACACAAGTCGTTCTACCAAAGAATGGTTAAAGAAGAATAAAGTTCATGTTTTGGAATGGCCAAGTCAAAGTCCTGACCTTTATCCAATCGAAATGTTGTGGAAGGACCTGAAGCGAGCAGCTAATGTGAGGAAACCCACCAACATCCCAGAGCTGAAGCGGTACGGAGGAATGGGCTAAAATTTCTCCAAGCCGGTGTGCAGGACTGATCAACAGTTACTGGAAACGTTTAGTTTCAGTTATTGCTGCACAGGGGGGGTCACAGCAGATACTGAAAGCAAAGGTTCACATACTTTTGCCACTATATTCCGCAATAAATAAATAAATGACCAAGTATAATATATTTGTCTCATTTGTTTAACTGGGTTCTCTTTATTTAATTTTAGGACTTGTGTGAAAGTCTAAATGAAGTTTTAGGTCATATTTATGCAGAAATATAGAAAATCCTAAAGGATTCACAAACTTTCTAGCACCACTGTAAGTATGTTCTTGTTATAATCAAATAACTACGGAATCCATGCAAAGATCCTAAAATCAAGATAAGTGACAGGGCTGTTAGGGATCAGCTATGGACTTCTGCCATTGATTAAAACATAACTGTGTATTGCATTATGCAAATTCAAATCAGAGCAATATTGGAAATAAGTTACAGACGAGCACAACACACACCATGAGTACATCCAAATATGATCAACAGTTGGGGGACAATGATGCTACACCAAAGCTATATGTAAGCATATCATGGATTTGGTGTGGAGAGAAAGTAGTTGGACATGCCCAGCTTGGACTGGATTAGTTCAAAAGCCCTTGTTCTTGCTTTAACCTTTCTATATGCCAGTGAGTTATCCCCTTACGCATAAGCCCTCTGTCCATGCTAAACTGGAGCTCTTAATACTCTCCAGCTCTCTCGTTCAATCTAGAGCAGACAGTATGTCAAAGTTTTTTTGCAAACACACCAAAAATGCGTTGCGGAAATAGGACTTGCAACTTCAGGCTGACTGCTGGTTTGTGTGAGACAAATGATTAGACACACAGGAAAGGTAAGGAAAACACTTTGAAGCTTGTGGCTGATGGTGTGCATGTAAATGTGGAATGTTTGTGTTCTATATGCAACTGTTACCTTTTTATTCCATAGAATATAAGCTGCTTATTTTTTGTATAGGAATTTATGAGCATTAAATACTCATTCAGCAGCCCATTCGCTCTCTGTAGCAGTTTCAGAATAACAAACTACAGAATAACAAAATAAGCTTTCAATATTTTGTTCTTTTCTTATATTTACTTGTAGATCCATTTTACTTATATTCTTATATATCTTATGCATGCATGTGAATCAATTTCAGATAATAATGACACATAAATTACAAATATTACATAATTTATAAGAAACAGTGATTGATTAGTCATTCCTCAAGAAAAATGTACATGTCTGGAAATAAATAAACAATGAAAGACAAGATTTAGACGATAAGGACGACAAAGGTTTGTTTTTGGTATTTATTGCCATGTTAATTTTGTGCTATGTGTTTAAAAGTGTGTGAAAAGTCATTGTGGAAAGAGAAAGTTTAGACAGCTATCTGTATCTGTAATATAAATATAAAAATAACTTATTAGAACCCCAAATGGACATTCAGTACATTTCATACCAACCATAGTATCCCATAAATTACACGGTTAGAAATGTTGTTGTTGTTGCCATTTCTTTAACTGTTAACTTGGGTGGCATTGTGGCCTCACAGCAAGAAGGTCCTGAGTTCAATCCCAGGGTGGATGTCTGAGTCCTTTCTGTGTGGAGTCTTCATGTCCTCCCCGTGTCCTCGCGGGTTTACTCCGGGTACTCCGGTTTCCTCCCAAGACATGCATGCTAGATTAATTCATTACACTAAATTTGCATTGATTTGGGTGTATATATATATATGACTAGTCTTGATGTGACCTTCTCTAAAGATGTAATCCTGTGTGTAGTGCTGAATGACCACTGATGCTGATAGCGATGTTAAATAAACCAAACAAACAAACAAACAAGTCTTAACCCCATGCCAGCTGCTATTGCTATATTCATGGCATGAGAAGATGTCTAAAAAGAGTGTTTCAAGCATAAGCTACATATACACTCACTTGAAACTTAGGTACACTTTGCTTGTACCAGGATGGAGACACTTGTGCCTTCAGAATTCTTTGTGCCATAGATTCAACAAGGTGCTGGAAACATATTCCTTCGTGTCACATGGACATGATGGTATCATGCAGTTTTTGCGATAATATAATGTAAACAAAGTTAATTCAGATTGTTTGCCTCTGAATTTAATGCTGCTGATATTATGACAAATAACAATATACATTTATAAGTGCAATGATAAAGGAAGGACAATTACATTTATGATTATATGTTTATAATGCATGATGTTGTTGTCAAGCAAAGAGAAAACTGTAGGAAAATGTTTATGGATTGGACATGTTGGCAATGTGTTGCTATAATACACTCATTGACAAAAAAAAATAACGCATAGAAATGCCGGACTGCTGCAAAACTCGTCATCCAGTTATGTCTCAGGCAGATATCTTGGTGAGAGCTCGTTGACTGCTAGACATGCCTATATGATGCACTCAAAGACATTTTGCCCAGTAGACAGACTTTGATAGGGGGGCATCATTGGATTAGTTTCAACTAATTTCCCACCAACTAGGTTGTTCTAACCTAGTTGTTAGGAGGTGCTGTTGTTAGTGGTTCTGTGAGGGCATGCACACATGGCAAACAGGCTCGAGACGGCCCAGTAGAGAGGACAGTTTGATCTGCCAACAGGCACAAGCAACACCCACAGTTTCATTGTCTACCTTTCAGGCACCATTCACTACACACCCCTGGCTGTCCCCGGACCATTTTCTGGTGCAGAAAACATTTGTTGTAGTTGCGCCCATTATGTGTCCTGCCATAGACAGCCAGCCACTGTCCCCTTCATTTGCAGTTGTGAAGTGAACAAGAAACCTGGACTGCTATGTACTGGAACGTCTTTAGCAACAAATCCAGGCACTGTTTAGGATCCACATATGGTCAGGTTAGATTATGGAGGCCTCATGGTGAGCACTTCAATCCTGCTGGTGTGATAATTTGGGGAGCCATCGCATACCACAATTGGTCACCCCTAGTAGTGATACGAGGGACACTAACAGTTTAGCGATATGTACAGGACATCTTGCAGCCACATGTGTTCCTCTCATGGCAGGGCTTCCAGCTGGCATTTTTTAGCAGGATAATGCGCACCCACACAGAGCATGGGTTTCCCAGGATAGTCTCTGCCAGATTGTAACACTGTCTAGGTCTGCTTAGTCACAAGATTTATTGCCAATCGAGAATTTATGGAACCAGCTGATATGCCAGTTTCAGCAACCTACGAGTGTGCAGGAACTACAGGCCCAGGTGCAACATCTGTGGGCAAATGTGCCACAGGATAGCATATGGAACCTGTATGCCCCCATGCCCAACAGTATCTCATCTTGTATCCACTTTAGAGGCAGCTGAACAAGGTACTATAGCCTCCTTTCCTTATCCTTTCGCTCTAATATTGTAATTGCTTACATATATCATCATTACATTTATACGTTCCAGCTCCTCCTTGGTGAGGTTTTTTGTCAATGAATATGTATATAGTTTATATGTATATATCTTAGGATTTAGGCATTTTATATTTTTCAGTTTATATTCTGCTTCTTATTTATTTGAGTTTTAGTGGTCACTACACTTTGTAGTTCTGCAATTACGGATAGTCAATATAATGTAAATGTAGTCAATCTGTATCTCTACATACTTTGTTATTTCCCTTTACTCTGTTCTGTAATGATCAGGACCATCACAGATCAGGTACTATTTGGGTACTAGATCATGCTCAGCACTAGAGTGACACTGATGTGGTGGGGGTGTGTTAGTGTGTGTTGCACTGATACGAGTGGATCAGACACCGCAGTGCTGCTGGAGTTTTAAAACACTATTCACTCACTGTCCACTTTATTAGAGTCATTCACTTTATTGCTCCAACTCATAGATATAAAGTCAGAGACAGTAGCACATGTGTTACTGCACAGTTTGTGTTAGTCATCCTCTAATCCTTCATCAGTGCTAACAGAATGCTGCCTACAGGACGCTGATAGCTGGACTATTTTTATTCCAGCAGTATCACTGAGGTGCTTTAGCACTGCTGTGTCTGATCCACTTGTATCAGTGCAAACCACAGTAACACACCACCACCACGTCAGTGTCACTGCATGGCTGAGAATGACCCATCAGGAAGCTGAGGCCTCAGTCAGTGCTGTTACCATTTCAAACTCATGTAAAGCCTCACAGGAAGAAGCTGTCTGTGATGTCACCACTTCAACCTTAACTGAGACTATAAATATAATTAATAGACTGTGCTTCCCCAGGTTCCCCAAAGGATACAGATGACTGCTCTACAGTTTTGTCAGACACTGATAGGACTGATTCAGTGGTATGGACTCGTTCCTCAAAGCATTTCTTCTCCATTATGTGTAGAAATTGGAATTGTCAATTGGAAAAATAATGCACTTCACTTATATACCCAAAGAAGAGTGACACTGGCAAAAAAACATCCAAATTTCTAATAGAGGGACAACACGATTGTGACAGTATTGAAGTTTGCCGAAGCAGCATAAGAATATCCTAGATCATATTAAAACCTGGTAACATGTGGGACTGTGGTAGCCTAGTGGTTAAGGTACTGGACTATGGACCAAAAGGTCCAGGGTTCAAATCCCACCTCTGCCAAGCTGCCCTTAACTCACAAATGCTTGGATTGTAAGATTGTATCAATTCGATGTCGCTCTGGGTAAGCTAAATGCTGTAAATGTAATGTGAACTCCAACTGAAATCAGGCGAAGCAACAGATCCAACAGAAATATGCCTCAATGAATCTGAAAATAGGCAATGGTGAGAGGTGCTGTTCCATCAGCAACAAGCATTCTGGAGCTGTGCAAAAGCTAGTCAGTCTTTTATCAGCTGCTCCTAAAATCAATAACGATTTTTAAATCCAGTTAAATGTATTTATCAAGCTCTTTTTAAAAGGGCATGATCACCCCTATGCTTAAACTTTGACTTAGGAACAACTAGTAGAAACTGGTCAGTTGAACCTTGAAGGGACACATGGGTATAACTGGTTAGACTATAAGTTGGCCAAACCCATTTAAATATTTATAGACAAACAATATAATCTTAAAATCAATCCTAAAATGAATAGGAAGCCAGTGAGGATATAGGGGAAATGTCCTCTCGCTTGCATGCCCAGTTAAAAGACGAGCTGCAGCAACCTGAACCAACTGTGAGCGTGACTACTGACTAACTGACTAATACCAACATAAAGTGCATTGTAATAATCGAGTCGGGATGAGATGAGATGGAAAAGCATGTATAACACTTTCAAAATCATTAAATAATAAAAGGACTTAACCAAATACAGATACCAAGGTCAAACAGGTGCAATTAATACAGGTAACGAGTGGATGACAGAAGAGCTTCTTAAAGAAGAAGTTACAGGTCTGTGAGAGCCAGAAATCTTGCTTGTTTGTGGGTGACCAAGTACTTTATTTTCCACCATAATTTACAATTAAATTCTTTAAAAATCCTACAATGTGATTTCCTGGATTTTTTTTCTCATTTTGTCTCTCATAGTTGAAGTGTAGCTATGATGAAAATTACAGACCTCTCTCATCTTTCTAAGTAGGAGAACATACACAATCAGTGGCTGACTAAATACTTTTTTGCCCCACTATATAAAGTACAGTATTTCCTCGACAACACTCCAATAAATACTTATAATCTTCCTGAGTTTTGCCAATACATATACAGTGTAGTAACTGTATCCACAGCAAGCTTATGAGGTAGTTAAGCAGTTAAGACATGTGCTCACAAAATCAAAGTCATGCTTTCTAAACACAGGAATTGAAGAAATGTGGGTATAAACATCAAAATTAGTACCATTCGTGCTTACAGGAAGAGTCTGAACTGAGCGTGGCAGCCTATAGCCTGTGGTAGCCTATTGGTTAAGGTACTGGACTTTGGACCAAAATGTCCAGGATTCAAATCCCACCTCTGCCAAGCTGCCACTGTTGGGTCCTTGAGCAAGGCCCTTAACCCACAATTGCTTGGATTATAAGATTATATCAATTGTAAGTCACTCTGGATAAGGGCGTCTGCTAAATGCTGTAAATGTAAATGAAGTCAGAAGAGCCAGGTGTAGAGGACCCTATTCTAGAGGTGTACCGAGCTCAAGGCCACTATAAGTATGAAATTGAATACTTTGCTACAATATTTGAAGTGCATCCCTGACAGGGACTATATCCCCACAATCCAGCTGTGGCACTTCTATCTTACCAAGGTGCTCAGTCAACATGACCACCGTGGCCAACGCAGCGATCACTCTGATGAGTAATTAGCGAAAACCCTAATGAGACCCCAAATCTTTAATGTCTAATCTATATTCTAGGTTAGGACACCAGAGTAGGAAAATGAGTAAATTGACGAGCTTAACGTGACATTCCCACATGCAGAAAGAGTTAACAACACAATATTCACAGCACGAGACTTTCAATCTACGCACAGTGTGTATGAAAAAATGGGTTGCTAGTTCTTAAAATCTTTTGTGTACACACAATGTTGTTTCTGCTTTATTTTAGTTTAAAACCCTTAAACCATTAATGCCTCACTAATTGCTAGCAAAACTGTTGCTAGCAATTAGTGAAGGCATCAATGGTTTAAGGGTTTTTGGATGGGTTTAATGGGTTTTTATGGATGCTTGTATTTGCTAAGCAGGTCCTACAGACCTACTCCCTGTTGTAGTAATTCATACAGAATGGAGTCTCAACATTTACAGCATTTAGCAGCCACTCCTATCCAGAGCGACTTACAGCTTATACAATCTTACAATCCAAGCGATTGTGGGTTAAGTGGCTTGCTCAAGGATCCAACAGGGGCAGCTTGGTAAAGGCTGGATTTGAACCCTGGACCTTCTGGTCCACAGGCCAGTACCTTAACCACTTACAGAGTCCTATTCCTGTTTACCTCAATAAACTCATCTTATTGATGTCATGACTTCAAATTTTGCAGAATCAAAAAGGTTATTTTGTTGCATGTGTTATGTAATAGCATAGCATAAATAGAAGATAAATGCCTCTCAAATGTCTTAATCAGATTGAAGTACTTGGTCAAGTTCTTGGGGGAAGTTTGTTTGTTTGTTTTGTTTGTTGTGCAGTGTATGAAAGAGATTTGGTTCATCACAGGGCACAAGGTGGGAACAACCATAGACAGAAGATTGTCCACTGTGGGGACGCTCTTGATTTGTGTAAGAAAAATGGAAACGATGTGAGCACCACCTGGTGGTCATTTATGGATAATTAAAGACGGATAAGAAAATGAATGAAGTGGATGGATGAACCTCACTAACTTTTGCGAAGAAAGGAAAATTTAAATATGAAGATGTATAGAATAAGACGATAAAAGTTCAAATATTTGAATCTGTGATACTCTCAAGTAAATAGTGAATAATGGACAAAACTGATGTAGTACCGTCAGTCAAGTTAAACAGGAATACATTAGCAGTTATAAGCATACCGTAAGCAGAGAGTGTGAAAAAAAAATACACGTTTAACATGTTTGTGAGATATTTATTGACTAGGTTGAACTGTTTTGAAGAATTTACAGTGCCCAGAGTGGATGTACAGTCATGCTGGTGCCATGGAGGGCATTTCTATATCAGATGGTCCTAAACATCCAGTATCATTTTGTAAAAGGTGTGTAAAACTCAGAAATCAGAATATATTATAATTATTATATTCACTTTTTTGCACTGCACAGCTACAACATGTACTCAAACATGTATCTGGAGATAACACCTCTGAAATCTCTAAACACTGTAGAGCTTATAGTGTTTTAAAATACTGTATATTGACATGTGTAAGCAGGAATCATAGTACTTTTTCAATAACAAATCAATGTCTCATTTTTTGAGTGGCAGCTAGTTTATGCCTTGGTGGTCATGACATATTTGCAACAGTCAAAGAGAACAGTCCTGTGGGGGAGTTCATCGCAAACATCACCATTGATGGAAACCCAGGAGCCAACAGCATTCGTCTGTGCCTCACAGGAGAGAACGCTGGCTGGTTTTACATTGAGGGTCGAACAATAAAACTAAACTCTCCATTTTCAAGAGTCTTGGATCGAGAAGTAAGCTATTACCTAATACCTATTAACAGTAGCATGTGGCATAGTGGCATATATACACTCAGTGGTGCTTGAAAATTTGTGAACCATTTAGAATTTTCTACATTTCTGCATAAATATGACCTAAAACATCATCAGATTTTGAAGGTGAAATTAGAGTCAGGTGTTTACAGTCAATGGGATGACAATCAGGTGTGAGGGGGCACCCTGTTTTATTTAAAGAACAGGGATCTATCAAAGTCTGCTCTTCACAACACATGTTTGTAAAAGTGTATCACGGCATGAACAAAGGAGATTTCCGAGGACCTCAGAAAAAGAGTTGTTGATGCTAATCGGTCTGGAAAAGGTTACAAAACCATCTCTAAAGAGTTTGGACTCCACCAATCCACAGTCAGACAGATTGTGTACAAATGGAGGAAATTCAAGACCATTGTTACCCTCCCCAGGAGTGGTCGGCCAACAAAGATCACTCCAAGAGCAAGGTGTGTAATAGTTGGCGAGGTCACAAAGGACCCCAGGGTAACTTCTAAGCAACTGAAGGCCTCTCTCACATTGGCTGATGTTAATGTTCATGAGTCCACCATCAGAAGAACACTGAACAAACAAGGTGGTGTGCATGGCATGGCTGTGCAAGGAGAAAGCCACTGCTCTCCAAAAGAACATTGTTTGCTCGTCTGCAGTTTCACGTGGACGAGCCAGAAGGTTACTGGAAGAAGTGTTTTGTGTGGACGGATGAGACCAAAATAGAACTTTTTGGTTGTTATGTTTGGAGAAAGGAAAAACACTACATTCCAGCATAAGAACTTATCCCATCTGTGAATCATGGCTTGGGCCTGTTTTGCTGCATCTGGGCCAGGACGGCTTGCCATCATTGATGGAACAATAAATTCTGTATGATATCAAGAGAATTCTACAGGAAAATTTTAGGACATCTGTCCATGAACTGAATCTCAAGAGTAGGTGGGTCATGCAGCAAGACAACGACCCTAAGCACACAAGTCGTTCTACCAAAGAATGGTTAAAGAAGAATAAAGTTCATGTTTTGGAATGGCCAAGTCAAAGTCCTGACCTTAATCCAATAGAAATGTTGTGGAAGGACCTGAAGTGAGCAGCTAATGTGAGGAAACCCAGCAACATCCCAGAGCTGAAGCTGTTCTGTACGGAGGAATGGGCTAAAATTCCTCCAAGCTGGTGTGCAGGACTGATCAACAGCTACAGGAAACGTTTAGTTACAGTTATTGCTGCACAGGGGGGTCACAGCAGATACTGAAAGCAAAGGTTCACATACTTTTGCCACTCACTAATATGTGATATTGGATCATTTCCCTCAATAACTAAATGATCAAGTATAATATTTGTGTCTCATTTGTTTAACTGGGTTCTCTTTATCTACTTTTAGGACTTGTGTGAAAATCTGTTGATGTTTTAGATCACATTTATGCAGAAATATAGAAAATTCTCAATACATATACATCAAAGTTGGGACAAAGGTTTGGACAAAAGGTATCAAAGGTTTAGCCTGTGAGTAAAAGTTTCCATTTGTGTTTTCAGCTGTATCTCTGCCACATTTATCTGTCATTTGCACACAGTGTCCTTGTAAAATGCTTTATATTTAGATTACAGTAGCACAAAAAGACTTTGTAACTATGGTAACGTCCGGTCACAATGAACACAATGCGCTCATTCAATTCTATCTAAGCTCATATTTAATGGAAATGCATTTGACCTGTTGTTGATTTTGCTGTCCATCAACAGGTCCAAGGATCATTTCTGATGGCCTCTTTGACATGTTATGAGAAGGACACGATAAAGGTATTGTGTGGTGAGATGCACTATAGGGTTAACCCACAATTGCTTGGATTGTAAGACTCTATCAAGTGGAAGTCGCTCTGGATAAGGGCGTCTGCTAAATGCTGTAAATGTAAATGTAAATGTATTCTCAGTGCCATCACGTCCTTTAAGTATTGTGAGAAAGAACGCCAACATTACAAAGTGGTAAATCCTTTACCATTCCAACTTTTTTTGGAATGTGTTGCAAGCCTGAAATGCAGGAATGGATGTACAGTATATTTTAAAAAATAAATGAAGTTGACCAGATGAAACATAAAGTATATGGAGTTTATACTGTCTGAAATGAAATAAAAGTCAAGGATGTACGAATCACTGTTTTTGTTTAATTTGCATTTTCCATACTGTCTCAACTTTTTCTGATTTGGGGTAGCAAGCTGTGAAGAGGAAGCCACATCAGACCATACTGTACATCTTGCTTTTTCAGAACGAACACAGAGTCATTGTTGAGGTCTTGAATGAAAATGATAATTTGCCACATTTCCTCGAGAAGACAATTGAACCAAGATATATAAGTGAGGTAAGTGAGGTGGAACAGTTAATGCATACTAACTACAGTTCACATGTGTTATTTATATATTATATAGATAATATATAGATATATAAAGATATATATATATATATATATATATATATATATATATAATATATATATATATATATATATTATTGTGTGTCAAATAACAAAATACCCACATGAAGATATTTTCTAGAAATAAGAGTTACATTAATTGCTTTGTTACTTTTTCCAGCTGACATCGGTGAACTCAAAGCTTTTTACAGTAAAAGCCAAAGATGCAGATGGGGACACAATCACATACGTAATAGATAAAACATCTGTAAGTATGGCTGCAAACATAGTGACCAATAGAGTTACAGTAAGAACTGTTTTTGCGATGGGCTGCGGCCATTGTAAGCTGAAAATATTGTTGCTGCTATGTGATAATTAGTTAAGGGGGAAAGGACCAAACTACAAGCTTAATAGTGGCACTAAAGTACTTAGACAGTAAAGGGATACTTATCAAAAGGATATACTCAAGTGCCTTGGGTTGCACAAGCAGTGTAAGTTGTGTAAATGACACAACAGACAACCTTCATGGAGAAATGAGAGAAGGTTCTTTCAAAAGGGAAAGAAAGCACAACACGGCATAAGGAAGCTTGATGGAGGTTACAGTGAAATTATTGGCTGGTGAACTCAGGCCTCTGATTATACATCATGTCCCTGGGTAGGAAATGAATGCTCACCACGTGTTTCAGCAGTAACACAATTGTTTCCTCAGCCACCCTGGCTCCTTAGGGTGTGTAGTCAGAGCAAGAAATGTGTAAGCCACGGAGAAGCAATCGACAATGGACAGGATCATTGCATTATCCCAAGAATCTGATCTTATTCCACAGCGAACTCTCAAAATGGACTAGAGAATACTATAGGCACTCTTTAGAAACTGTGAGAGAGAACTGGATTTCAAACAGATTAAACTCCTTTAATTTGCAAAGAAGCACACCTTTGACAAGTTACAGGTGAAGGCAATATAGAAATGATATGTTTTACAGTTTAAATAGAAATATTATAGAAAAGACCAGACAACCCTTGTATTGTATATCTGCATGAACCATAAAGCATGAAGAAATAAAAGAAGACAAAATCATTTGTTTGAGAGCTACAAGTCTATCTCCAGAGATATTAATATTCCTGTGTGCACTGACAATGTACACAATGATGCAGCATTGTCTAGAACTTTCCTGGCCACAGCACTGTAGCTAACCTGTCTGTACATGGACAGAAGAGAAATGTTTATGAGAGATAAATTAATTGAATGATGAACCTTGAATTGAATGAAGGAACCTTGTTCAACTTACAAACAAATTCAAGCAAGCTGCAGGGCCATGGTACATCACCTTGTCCCTTTCTGTACTCATCTGAATGAAAGGGGACTGTATGGCAGGAAGCTCAGAAGTACAATGCTGCAGATACAGAGACATTAAAAGGCATGATACAAATTTCTGAAAATGTTTGGGAGAATGTGCAGCTGACAAAATACATAATTGCACAAAATATACTGCTCAAAAAAATAAAGGGAACACTTGGAGTAACAGTGTGCTATTTAAGTGTTCCCTTTATTTTTTTGAGCAGTATATAATGAGGCCTTTAAATGCTCCGCAGAGGTACTGGCAGATGGCTCCCACTGCCTAAAGAAGGCATCGAACAAGTAGAGTACCACTTCAGTCAGATAGGGCTTGATGGTATCAGGCTTCCCTGGCCTCACACATTCACTGAAACCAAGCTGTAGTCTTACCAGGGCAAGTCACAATGTTCTACAAAAAGCAAAACCTAGGATAAATTGGATCAACCATTGGGCATTGTCATATCAGCACTGCATTGTCTTGTTGGAGACCATGCACAAACTACTCCTGGATGCCACAAATCCAAGGAGCGACACAGAGGTTATAGGAAACTGAGACTTCTCAATTTCCATATTAAACCAAACACCACAGCATCACTAAATAGTCATAGTGGCTTGGACATTTTCAATTTGCCCCCGTTTAACATAAATAATGACATAAATAAGCTTTTAAGGTCCGTTTTGATTAACTTGGTAACCTAACAGTAAAGAGAAAAAAATGAAATGTATAAATTAGCTATATGGTTTTAGAAAAATTAAGAAATGAGGAGAAGACTAGTAAACTGCCGAAGTGGGTTGTTTGCCATTTTCAGATCTGGTGTACTCAGAAAAAATTATCTGTTGCTGTAGCTGTTGCCAAAGTGCCAAATGATAACTTGAAGGATGTCATACTCTAGCTTTGGCAGGAGGGATGTTTTGTCAGCAGAAGACAATGCCACCACTATGGGGCGCCAGAGGGCAGTCTGTTTGACAAACGGAGAAAGGACCAAAGTGCAGAGCCTGCCAAAGCTCTCTACTGTATACTTAAGAGGGACAATTATGCAGCTTTTCTTGTTCTTTCTTAGACAGATGCCAGCTACTTCAGATTTGACCTGCCCAACAGTGGAATGGTTATCCTAAACAAACCTCTGGACTTTGAAACAAAAACCCAGTTTCAGGTGATCATATATGCTGTGGTGAGTATCTCATTATAAACACTGCTTTTCCAAAAGGTTAGTGTAACAAACATAACGACAGTCTTACTTTCCAGTATCATTTCCACACATCATTAGTACCAACCGAGTCATATTTACCTCACAATCCATTAGCGGATGACTTGCTTTTGATCCTCTGGCTGATGGTATTTTTTGTTTTTCTAAATATCTACGAAGGAAGTGAACACAGCTGAAAAATACAACACAACAGCGATCGTACAAGTGAATGTGATGGATGGAGATGACCAATATCCCAGGTTTCTGCCCTGCTCTCAAGTTTTGGATCACGTCATTTGCACCAACCCGGTATACTTTGCCAATATCTCAGAGGATGATGAGGTAGAGCATTTGCAAGTCCTAATTCCAGCACATATTCAGAATATCAAGCACCAAGCAATACTACATATGACTGGTAATTACGTGCAGCACAGGAATATCAATTGCAGATGTAACTATGGTTAGGGATTTACTTAGGGATGTATCTGACACCTGCATAATGTTTGCTTTACTTTGAAGAGGGAATGTTCAGGTCAGTTATTTGAGGTCATTAACAGTTAGATCTTTAAATACCTTGCTTTTTGAATAGAGGCATTGTTGAACTGAAAAGGAAACTGCTGACATAAAGCACAAAGCTCAAGCAATCCAGTTATTTGCAGACAAAGTCCAACAAATGTTGATTTTGTTGCTCAAGGATAGGATTAATATACAGTTTGTGAACCTTTTAGGTATTTATATATACTTATGCATGAATATGACCTAAACCAGTGAAAATTATTCAAAGGTACATATCTGTGAGTGACATCAGTATACGAAGCTTTGCTTTCAACGTATGATGTGACCCCACAAATACCACTTAAAACTTTACTGTGCAAAGAAGCCTTATCTTGTTAAGAAGGGCCTTGACGTCTGTGGAAGAAGAGGGTGTGGCTACTGGAGTGGCCTGCCTGCAGTCCTGACCTGTCCCCAATAGAGAATGCGTGGAGAATTTTGACACCAAAAATGCTACAACAACCTTATACTTTTGCACACTTTAAGACATGTTTACAAGCGGAATGGTAGAAAATAACACCTGACACACTTAAAAGACGTTTTGGCCAGGCAATTAAGTGTTGTGAGAAGGTGGTAAATGCTTTACCATTTCAACTTCTTTGGAATGTGCTGCAGGCCTGAAATGTAGGAATGGGTGCAATAATAACAAATTAAATTAAGTTAACCAGACAAAACACGAACTAGATTGTATTTACACTATCTGCAATGACCTGTCCCAACCTTTTGAGTTGGAGTTGCATAATATACAGTGGGGCAAAAAAGTATTTAGTCAGCCACTGATTGTGCAATTTTTTCTACTTAGAAAGATGAGAGAGGTCTGTAATTTTCATCATAGCTACACTTCAACTATGAGAGACAAAATGAGGAAAAAAATGGGGAAATCACCGTGTATGATTTTTAAAGAATGTAGTTGTAAATTAGGGTGGAAAATAAGTATTTGGTCAGTAACAAAAGTTCAACTCAATACTTTGTAACATAACCTTTGTTTTCAATGACAGAGGTCAAACGTTTCCTGTAAGTTTTCACCAGGTTGGCACACACTGTAGCTGGTATTTTGGCCCATTCCTTCATGCAGATCTCCTCTAGAGCAGTGATGTTTTGGGGCAACACGGACTTTCAACTCCCTCCACACATTTTCTATGGGGTTGAGGTCTGGAGACTGGCTAGACCACTCGTTGCCTTCGTTGCAAGACCGGTGTGTTTGGGATCATTGTCATGCTGGAAGATCCAGCCACGTTCCACCTTTAATGCTCTCACTGATGGAAGGAGGTTTTGGCTTAAAATCTCACGATACATGGCACCATTCATTCTTCCCTTAACACGGATCAGTCGTCCGGTCCCCTTTGCAGAAAAACAGCCCCAAAGGATGATGTTTCCACCCCCATGCATCACAGTAGGTATGGTGTCCTTGGGATGCAACTCAGCATTCTTCTTCCTCCAAACACGACGAGTTGAGTTTTTACCAAAAAGTTCTATTTTGGTATCATCTATCCACATGATATTCTCCCAATCCTCTTCTGGATCATCCATATGCTTTGTGGCAAACCTCAGATGGGCCTGGACATGTACTGGCTTAAGCAGGGGGACACGCCTGGCACTGCAGGATCTGAGTCCCTCTCGACGTAGTGTGTTACTGATGGTAGCCTTTGTTACTTTGGTCCCAGCTCTCTGCAGGTCATTCATCAGGTCCCTCCGTGTAGTTCTGGGATTTTTGCTCACCGTTCTCATGATCATTTTGACCCCACAAGATGAGATCTTGCGTGGGACCCCAGATCGAGGGAGATTATCAATGGTCTTGTATGTCTTCCATTTTCTTACAATTGCTCCCACAGTTATTCACACCAACCTCCTTGCCTATTGTAGATTCACTCTTTCCCATCCTGCTGCAGGTCTACAATTTTCTTCCTGCTGTCCTTTGACAGCTCTTTGGTTGAGTTTGGAGTCTGACTGTTTGAGGCTGTGGACAGGTGTCTTTTATACAGATAACAAAGTCAAACAGGTGCCATTAATACAGGTAACGAGTGGAGGACAGAAGAGCTTCTTAAAAAAGAAGTTACAGGTCTGTGAGAGCCAGAAATCTTGCTTGTTTGTGGGTGACCAAATACTTATTTTTCTACCATTATTTACATTTAAATTCTTAAAAAATCCTACAATGTGATTTCCTGGATTTTTTTTAATCTCATTTTTTCTCTCATTGTTGAAGTGTACTTATGATGACCTCTCTCATCTTTCTAAGTAGGAGAACTTGCACAATCAGTGGCTGACTAAATACTTTTTTGGCCCACTGTAAATATAGTTTTCAAAACTTTATTGTATGAAATGAACCATGGGGAAGAAAAACAGAGATGCATCAACTGAGGAATGAAACAAGTCAGAACTTGCTCTGTGTTGCAGAACTCTGTCTTGGCTTTCTTCCCTGGTCCTATTTATGCTGAGGATGGGGACAGAGACATATTGTCACCTGTGACCTATTTCATTCTGTCAGGTACTAACATAAAGCAAATTCACAGTGCACTACGCTAATCTACTAATCACTTGTGTTAATAATAATAATAATAATGTAAATTTGATTTCTGTAATTAACGTTATCAGGTGATGACGAAGGCAGATTTACAATTAACCATGAGACAGGAGAAATTACCTTGAGAAGACGTGTAGAGAACAGACTGCTGATATCTTCTTTCAGACTTCACATCATGGTATGTGCAGAATGTTAGTAAACTGCAGCATAATTATTTGTCACACTGAGTTTAGTATCTCTTCTTGGTAAATACTGATAGCATAACTGTATATCACGGTGCTAAAACATATCATCAAAAACTATGGATTGCTTTCAAGTATCAGATTATAAAATGATGAACCAAAACATTATAGCCACCTGTGTCAATGATGTGTTGAACTGATGTTAACATAATTTCCCAGACGTATTGTTTCCCAAAAGAAAATTGCCCAGAGCATCATAGTAACTCAACTGACTTGTCAAATTCCCACAATGCATTCTGGTACCATTAATTCACCAGATAAATGATACAAACATATCTAGCCATCCACGTGAGAAAATTGTGCATTGACAAACCTGGGCATTCAACACCCTGTCGCCCTTTTGTGGTTGGCCCATCTTCCGAACACTTAGGATAGGTACTCATCACGGCTGACTGGGAGCACACAGCAAGCCTTTTTGTTTTGGAGATGCTCTGACTCTGCTCGCCTGCACATTGCTCTCATCCAAAACATGGACTATGAAAACCAACTTATCTACTATATACCAGACCATGACTTGCACAATTGTATTGATTTAATCAACGCTGTTCATTAAGTGATCTGTACATGGTATATCACAGCTACATGTTCTAAGAGCTACAGTTTGTATAAAAGAAAACTTCATGATCACTTAAATGCCTTAATGATTACTTATGACTTCCTCTTCTGACAGGCAGCCCAAGTGGATGATCCTAACAAATTTACAGTGACAACTGCTATAGTACGTGTTGTGGCAGAGAACCATTTTCCTCCTTACTTTAATAAGACGATTTATAAGGGTTTTGCCATTGAGAGTTTCAGCCCCGTTACACTTGTCTCCACTTATGGAAACCAGGTCCTGTTAGTGCAGGCCACAGACAGAGACTTCGGAGATGTACGGTGCCAATTTTTTCTTCTTCTTTATGTACCTTAAATATACATAAACAAATAAATATGCAAAATATGCTAATAATCATTCTCCTCACACGTTTCAAAGTAACTGTACTTTCAAAGTATTGTCACTATTATATATGTTTCTCAGCATAAGCCATTTTGCAGGGTATCAACCCAAAAATCACCTATGCTCTTCACCCTGTGGCCTTCAGCAGCAAACTGTACCACATCACCAAAGATGGAATTGTCATAGCAAAAACCAGTTATCTTAAAGCTTTTGACAGACACATCCTCGAGGTGAGTATATATTTTTCCTGGACACACAATAGCATTCAGAAATATTTCATACTGTGTCAAATGAAAATTGTATTTTACAGTGGTGTGAAAAAGTGTTTGCCCCCTTCCTGATTTCCTATTTTTTTGCATGTTTGTCACACTTAAGTGTTTTGGAACATCAAATCAATTTAAATATTAGTCGAAGACAACACAAGTAAACACAAAATGCAGTTTTTAAATGAAGGTGTTTATTATTAAGGGAGAAAAAATCCAAAGCTACATGGCCCTGTGTGAAAAGTTATAAAACATAACTTAACTGTGGTTTCTCACACCTGAGTTCACTGTCTCTAGCCACACCCAGGCCTGATTATTGCCACACCTGTTCTCAATCAGGACATCACTTAAATAGAACCTGTCTGACAAAATGAAGTACACCAAAAGATCCTTAAAAGCTACACATCATGCCGAGATCCAAAGAAATTCAGGAACACTTGAGAAAGAAAGTAATTAAGATCTATCAGTCTGGAAAGGGTTATAAAACCATTTCTAAGGGTTTGGGACTCCAGCGAACCACAGTGTGAGCCATTATCCACAGATGGTGAAGACATGGAACAGTGGTGAACCTTCCCAGGAGTGGCCGTTTCTGATAGGCCAATTAATATCATTTGAATTAGTTGGTGGTATACCTGTGGCAGTGTTTTATCAGCACCATCATGGGAGCTGTGGAAAAAAAAGAATTGTGCACCTCCACAAGTCAAGTAGATCCTCGGGAGGAAGTTCCATACACCTGAAGGTACCACATTTATCATGTTGAGCTGCAGCAGGGACTGGTACATGTCACAAAATAGATGGCATTATGAGGAAGGAAATTATGTTGGTGATATTGAAGCAACAGCACAAGATATCAGCCAGGAAGTTAAAGGTTTGGTGCAGTTGGATCTTGCAGTTGGGATGGGGTGCCAGTCCATTGTAGGGCACATACACTCACACAGGGGCAGTTTAGAGAAACTAGTTAGCCTAACATGCATGGCATTGGACTGTGGGAGGAAACCAGGGTAACTGGAGTAAACCCATGTGGAGGACATGCAGACTGCACACAAAAAGGACCCAGACTGCTCCACCTGATGATTGAATCCAGGACCTCTCACTGTGAGGCAATGATGCAACCGTGCCACCGTGCCACCCCATGTTTGAACAAACTAAAGGCAATGCTACCAAATACTAACCTCATGTATGTTAATCTCTGAGCCACTGGGAACGTGATGAAAGAAATAAAAGCTGATGGAGATTATTGTCTCTAGGATTATGCTGACTTTTCACATTTTTTTAAATTTAGTAGTGACTTTTAAGGAATGTGGCTAAGTTGTATGTAAACTTTAATGTTATGTAATACTGGATTTGACTTCCATTATTTCTGCAGGTGGTTGCAACAGACCAAGAGTCAGGCGAGACTGCCACTGCCACAGTGGATATTGAAGTCCTACAAAAAGGACAAAATGGTAATTGATACCTGTCTTTTGGCAAGTATTCAACAGGGTGCTGGAAACATTCCTTGGAAAATCTAGTCCTTGTTGATACAATTCTATTATTTAATGTTTTGCAAATTTGTCAGCTGCACATTCATATTGCAAATGTTCTATCACATCACATAGGTGCTCTGTTGCATTCCAGCATTGGGAAGGTATTTTAAGTACACCAAACCAAACAGTTCCAAGCATTGTCATGTACATGGAAGCAGCTCAGAAATGGTTATTTATTTATTTATTTATTTATTTATTAATGTCCCTCAGCGTTAGTGGTTATATCTATGGCAGGAGCAAGATTCCAACTGCACTCCTCAAACTCGCACTCACAATTAAATTAATTTAGTAGAAATGAATGTCACCTTCACGGTGGTTCAATGCAGACGTTTGTCAACCAAGGAGTGTCCTATTTGAGTGTAGGTCCTCCCCAGGTTTCTTACTCATCACATTTCTGTGGGCCTAGGTGTTTGCAAAAGCTTGAAATAATGTGCACCTGTTCATGTTTTCCTGACTTTATGTACTGGATGAAATAATTTCAATATTTTATTAATTTACACTATTGTCTTATATGCTATTAGTTTTATATTCACTATTTTATTATACTTTTAATAATACTTTATATTTAATTTATTAGTCTACTGTATATAATATCATACACTCATTGAGAAAAAAAATAAATCACCTAGATAGAAATGTCAGATTGATGCAAAACTTGCCATGCAGTTGTCTCAGTCAGATATGTAAATGATTACAGGTGTGGTCTTATTAGACACTGGCCCACGAGAGGGCATATAAGTGCTTCCCGACTGCCCTATCAGAGGCTACTTTTTGGAAGTGTCTTGGTGAAGATCTTTGACTGCTAGACATGTCTCTATGACACATTTACCCACAGCTGAGCCTGTACATCCTCCACACTGATAGTTTGCTGAAGCTGGCATCCCAGGTGGTCCCATAAATGCACGATTTGCAATAAATCTGGTGACCGGGCAGGCATAGGAAGTGTTGCAATCTGGCAGAGACATTCCTGGGAACCCTTGCTGTGTGTAGGCGAGTATTATCCTACTGAAAAATGCCAGTTTGAAGCCCTGCCTTGAGAGGCAACACGTGGGAGCAGGATGCCCTGCACATATCGCTGATTTGGTAGTGGTTACCAACTGTCGTATGTGATGGCTACCCAGATCATCACACCAGCAGTTGAGGCAGTGTGTCAGTCCACAGCAAAGGGAGGATTGAAGCACTCACATATAATTGATATGAATAAATATAAATGATATAATTTGAAGTATGCCTGTTTGACAGATTTGGTTGAATTATTTAATTTTATCAGTGGTTCAGTGGCATAAAAATTCTAAAGCTGCTTAAAGCAGATTACAACCATGTTTTATGATCTCCACCTTTATGATCTTCCACCTAATTTTGCAACTGGTATGCTAGTATGCACAGACGCTCCCTGACTTTCTATGGGGTTATGTTCCAATCCACAATCCACACAGTGATTGTATCACAAACCAAAAAGTTTAATATATACTGTATATTTCATAGCCTAGCCTACCTTACACATGATTCAAACACTTGCATTAAGCTACAGTTGGGGAAAATCATTAACAAAAAGCCTATTTTGTAATAAATTGTTGAATATCTCATATAATTTATTGAATAATGTATTGCAAGTGAAAAACAAAAACAAAATGGTTATTCCATTGGTGGACTTGGCTGCTTAGCTCAGTCAGCTGGCTGCTGCTCGGATGACCAGCATCTGTAGGAGAGTATCGCACTGTGCATGGCTGTCCTTCGGAAAAATTGCAATTTCAAATTCAGAATACGGTTCTCTGCTGAATTTATCTATGTTTCATAAACCAATCCATCATAATCTTACGAGCCCCTGTATGTCACTGGGCTGTACACAGTAAACAATTTTTACTCATTTGTTGAGCTAATTAAAAATATATATACATTTTAATTAGGCTGTGTGATTATTTACAAAGGCAGGACTACAGAAGTTAGCAATTTATAGTCACCCATTTCTTTATTTCTTAAATGCTTCAACAGTACCAAGTGGTCCATTTGGAGAGGAGCGGCTCTTTGGGGATGTAAGTGTTAGCGTCACTGGTGGCCTTGCCATTTTGCTGCTGCTGCTTGCAATGGTAGCGCTCTGTGTGCTGCTGCGATTGGTCAGGAGGTGTCGACACAGACATGACCCCATAGAGAGAGACTCCGTGACATTTGGGAAGCATCCCAATGTGGTAAGATGTGCATTAACAAAAAACAATACAGTATGAAATATTGTGCAACTTGGATTTAACCCAAGACAAAATATCTATACTTAAACGGCAAGTATTGCAAACCTAAGTCAGTACAAAGTCTTACTGCTCCAGTGACTAACTAAGCCTAATACTACAAATGTTAACAACATTCAGGCACAGTTCTTACTCTTAACTACAAGACATTATTTAGTGATGTTCCAGGTCAGTGGTAATGTGGACCGGTCCAGAAGATTTAAAAGAAATGATAGTGAGGGGTTGTTCAACTGGGTGTCAGTTTCATCCAATGAAAGCCCAACAGAAAATGGTCATAGCCAGCCATAATCAAGATACTTTTCCCAGTTGATACCCACTTTAACTCAATAACGGGTTTGTTAATGAGCTGAGTAGTTGGACCAGGTGTGTTGGGAGCAGGAAAACACAAACATGCAGAGCGGTGGGGCACCAGGACCAGGATTGAGAAACACTGGATTAACATTAATGCAAATCTAAATGTTGTCTATGCTCAAGTTCAGAACCTACAATGAGTCGTTTTTTATATATGTACAAATATTGACTACCAATTGTTATTTGTAGTACATAGTGTTAGTTTCACCAGTGCCTGTCTTAATCATGCCATTTTTTTTTGTCTACAGGAGCATTCATCTCCCATCCTGACTCAACAAGCCACTTAGGGATTGCCTGGTTGTTGTACCTCAAAGAACCTCTGGTTGCTGTAACTTAAAGAACAAAGCTAGAGTTAGGCAATAAGTATGCAGTACTGTACTGTGTACTAAGACTACTGTAATAACCTACATGACATGACCTAGCAAGCCGAACTCCATCATTCCCTTAGGTCAATATCTGAAGCACACCAGTTTCTGATTCTTTTTCCTTTGTACTTTTTTGAGAAATGAATCAGCCAATGGTCTAATAAAACATAGTTAATATTAAACTATTTGTCTCCAGGAGCATAACTTACAATAACATATATAACTACTATACACTCACACGTTGTATGTGAGGTGCTGACTCAGAAAGCAGAGTGAGATTCAAAGCGATTTATCTGAAACTAAGAAAGACAAAACAAGAGCTGTGGTGTAGCCGTGAAGAGTGTTGGAGCAGAGTGAGACAAAGTCATTTATACAGCACTTTTTACAATGGAGCATTGTCTCAAAGCAACTTTACAACTTTAGATTATCTTCTAATATCTATGGCCAATCCCAAATTGAACAAGTCTAGGCCAACAGTGGCAAGGAAAAACTCCCTAACCATTATGAGGAAGAAACCTTGGGAGGACCAAAACTCAAAAAGGGGCCTCCTTGGGTGGCGTAGATGATAAATGTAAGAATTAAACTAATATATCTAATCAAAAACGTCTTATAGTTTTAGTTCAGATAAAATAGCGTAAAAATATGCATATACAGTGGTGCCTGAAAGTTTGTGAACTCTTTAGAATTGTCTATATTTCTGCATAAACATCACCTAAAACGTCATCATATTTTCACACAAGTCCTAAAAGTTGATAAAGATGAGACAAATGGGGGAAATTACCATTGATCATTGTTGCCCTCCCCAGGAGTGGTCAGCCAGCAAAGATCACTGCAAGAGCAAGGCGTGTAATAGTTGGCGAGGTCACAAAGGAACCCAGGGTAACTTCTGTAACTGCAACTGTAATTGTAACTAAACATTTTCGGTAACTGTTGATCAGTCCCGCATATGAGCTTGGGGATGTTTTAGCCCATTTCTACGTACAGAACAGCTTACACTCTAGGATATTTTAGGGTTTCCTCACATGCATTGCTTGCTTCAGGTCCTTCCACAACATTTCTTTTACTTGTTGCAACCTATTACAGTACCACGCTCAAATTCACTGAACTGTTTACGTCCCATTCTTTCACAAATGATTGTAAAGGCAGACTGCGTTCATAGGTGCTTGATTTTAAACGCCTGTGGTAATGAAACACCTGAATTCAGTGATCAAGAAGTGTGTCCCAATACTTTTGTCCGTAAAAGGTATTAGCCGCCATTTCCCAGGAAAAAATGTACTGTGAAATTTGACAGTAGAACCATGAAGTGGCCAAATTACCACCAAAATTCATATTAAAACTGTGAAATAATTCATAGTGAGTTCATAGTCCATCAAGTTTACAGTTGTACTATGAAATTTCACAGTAGAACCATGAAGTGGCCAAATTACCATCAAAAATTTATAGTATAACTGTGAACTTCATGGTCAAACATTGAAAGTTCACATTAAAACTGTCAAGCAATTCACAGTTTTACTATGAACATTCAGAGTACATTTTTTCCTGGGTTTGTATAGGCCACCAAAGGAATGCATGTAGAAAAGCTAATACAGAATAATCACCTACTTCATGGTCCATTACACTTTTTGTAGTAGTCACCATACTTTAGGACTGTCACGCGCCGCGGCAGCGCGCACCGGCATATGGACCTATCAGGGAGTCCCACGGCGATCATCGTGATTGCGTTCAGCCGTGGGACGACCTATAAAGGCCGCCCGCGAGAGTCTCACCTTGCGGTTTATCGTGTGTTCTCTATGTCCCTACGCGCCGCTCCGCTCGGCGCCACGTTCCTACGCGCCACTCTGCTCGTCGCCGCGTCCCTACGCGCCACACTGCTGTTCGCCGCGTCCCTACGCGCCACACTGCTGGTCGCCGCGTCCCCACGCGCCACACTGCTCGTCACGTCCCTTCGTGCCGCACCCTTCCATGTCTCCCTGGTCACCGTTAAGGTACTGGTCGCTCGGTTCACTTCCGTGTTTGGTTTGGTTTCCACCCGTTTTGCGTCATCGGTGTAGTTTGGTTTTCCTACCTGTTTTCGTGTTTGTTTTGTACCCGTTTTCGGCTTCGGCCTAGTTTAAGTTCTCCACCCGTTTTCAGTCCTCGCCTTTTTTTTTCCGTTCGCTGTGTCTCCCTGTGGTTTGCCCTTCTGTTTAATAAATTCCTCTCTCTTTTGAATACCTGCGTTCGTCTCCCTTCAGTTCTCCTCCCGCCGTTACAGTATAAACCGCCGAAATGGAGACGGCAGTGTCCTCGATCTTTCCTTCCTCCCCGACCGTTTTCACGCGATCCAGCCCGTTGCCAACCCTTTATTGCTGACTGCTTTCGTTATTTCAGTGTATACCCCATGGAGACCGAGTATGCCAGGGTATCCTTTGTTTATTTCCACCTTACGGGTGAAGCCCTTAGCTGGGCCACTCCGTTATGGCCGATACTTCAGACGGGAACCGTGGGGCAGCTTTTGGAGAGGCTGGAGTATCGTTTTGGCCCCCCACGGGGATTCCCGGACACCAAAACCGCAGGTTCCAGTGTTTTCGAACACACCCGCCCTGTCCGGTCGGCTTTGGCTGGTCATATGCTGGATCCCCAGCTCACCACCAGCCGGACCTGTTCGATCAGGCGTCAGCAAGCACGGGTTATGTCCGGCAAGTCGGTTTTTTTTGGTGATTCTGGTTCTGTATTCAACCCCTCGGTTCCGAGTCACCCCCAGTCACACCTACACCCGCACCGCGGACCTTTGCGACACGGACAGTCACGTCACCCCCGTCGTGCCCGCTCCTGCACCACGGGCTTTGGCTAAACGGACAGTCGAGTCACCCCCCCAGTCGTGCCCGCTCCCGCGTCTCGAACAGTAGTGCCAGTGTCTGTGTCCAGGTCGTCGGTAGTTCCAGCGGCTGCCTCCAGGGGGTCTGCGGTTTCCAGCGGCTGCCTCCAGGGCGTCTGCAGTTCCGGTGGCTGCCCCTAGGGCGTCTGCAGTTCCGGTGGCTGCCCCCAGGGCGTCTGCACACCCCAGAGGCTGCATCCAGGTCGACGGAGGCTTCCCTGAGGCCGCATCCCCGACAGAGACCCTTCCAGAGACTGTCTCCTCTGGGGATCTCCAGCAGCTCGTCCACGACTCTGCTCTGCAGCCACCCGTCGTCCACGACTCTGCTCTGCAGCCACCCGTCGTCCAACGACTCTGCTCTGCAGCCACCCGTCGTCCAACGACTCTGCTCTGCAGCCACCCGTCGTCCACGACTCTGCTCTGCAGCCACCCGTCGTCCACGACTCTGCTCTGCAGCCACCCGTCGTCCACGACTCTGCTCTGCAGCCACCCGTCGTCCACGACTCTGCTCTGCAGCCACCCGTCGTCCACGACTCTGCTCTGCAGCCACCCGTCGTCCACGACTCTGCTCTGCAGCCACCCGTCGTCCACGACTCTGCTCTGCAGCCACCCGTCGTCCACGACTCTGCTCTGCAGCCACCCGTCGTCCACGACTCTGCTCTGCAGCCACCCGTCGTCCACGACTCTGCTCTGCAGCCACCCGTCGTCCACGACTCTGCTCTGCAGCCACCCGTCGTCCACGACTCTGCTCTGCAGCCACCCCGTCGTCCCACGACTCTGCTCTGCAGCCACCCGTCTTCCCACGACTCTGCTCTGCAGCCACCCGTCGTCCACGACTCTGCTCTGGCAGCCACCCGTCGTCCACGACTCTGCTCTGCAGCCACCCGTCGTCCACGACTCTGCTCTGCAGCCACCCGTCGTCCACGACTCTGCTCTGCAGCCACCCGTCGTCCACGACTCTGCTCTGCAGCCACCCCGTCGTCCACGACTCTGCTCTGCAGCCACCCGTCGTCCACGACTCTGCTCTGCAGCCACCCGTCGTCCACGACTCTGCTCTGCAGCCACCCGTCCGTCCACGACTCTGCTCTGCAGCCACCCGTCGTCCACGACTCTTGCTCTGCAGCCACCCGTCGTCCACGACTCTGCTCTGCAGCCACCCCCGTCGTCCACGACTCTGCTCTGCAGGCCACCCGTCGTCCACGACTCTGCTCTGCAGCCACCCGTCGTCCACGACTCTGCTCTGCAGCCACCCGTCGTCCACGACTCTGCTCTGCAGCCACCCGTCGTCCACGACTCTGCTCTGCAGCCACCCGTCGTCCACGACTCTGCTCTGCAGCCACCCGTCGTCCACGACTCTGCTCTGCAGCCACCCGTCGTCCACGACTCTGCTCTGCAGCCACCCGTCGTCCACGAACTCTGCTCTGCAGCCACCCGTCGTCCACGACTCTGCTCTGCAGCCACCCGTCGTCCACGACTCTGCTCTGCAGCCACCCGTCGTCCACGACTCTGCTCTGCAGCCACTCGTCGTCCACGACTCCGCTGTCAAGCCGCACGTCGTCGACTACTCCGCTGTCAAGCCGCACGTCGTCGACTCCGCTGTCAAGCCGCACGTCGTCGACTCCGCTGTCAAGCCGCACTTCGTCGACTCCGCTGTCAAGCCCGCACGTCGTCGACTCCGCTGTCAAGCCGCACGTCGTCGACTCCGCTGTCAAGCCGCACGTCGTCGACTCCGCTGTCAAGCCGCCACGTCGTCGACTCCGCTGTCAAGCCGCACGTCGTCGACTCCGCTGTCAAGCCGCACGTCGTCGACTCCGCTGTCAAGCCGCACGTCGTCGACTCCGCTGTCAAGCCGCACGTCGTCGACTCCGCTGTCAAGCCGCACGTCGTCGACTTCCGCTGTCAAGCCGCACGTCGTCGACTCCGCTGTCAAGCCGCACGTCGTCGACTCCGCTGTCAAGCCGCACGTCGTCGACTCCGCTGTCAAGCCGCACGTCGTCGACTCCGCTGTCAAGCCGCACGTCGTCGACTCCGCTGTCAAGCCGCACGTCGTCGACTCCGCTGTCAAGCCGCACGTCGTCGACTCCGCTGTCAAGCCGCCACGTCGTCGACTCCGCTGGTCAAGCCGCCACGTCGTCGACTCCGCTGTCAAGCCGCACGTCGTCGACTCCGCTGTCAAGCCGCACGTCGTCGACTCCGCTGTCAAGCCCGCACGTCGTCGACTCCGCTGTCAAGCCGCACGTCGTCGACTCCGCTGTCAAGCCGCACGTCGTCGACTCCGCTGTCAAGCCGCACGTCGTCGACTCCGCTGTCAAGCCGCACGTCGTCGACTCCGCTGTCAAGCCGCACGTCGTCGACTCCGCTGTCAAGCCGCACGTCGTCGACTCCGCTGTCAAGCCGCACGTCGTCGACTCCGCTCTCAAGCGTCGCCTCGTCGACTCTGCTCTCAACGCGTCGCCTCGTCGACTCTGCTCTCAAGCGTCGCCTCGTCGACTCTGCTCTCAAGCAGTCGCCTCGTCGACTCTGCTCTCAAGCGTCGCCTCGTCGACTCTGCTCTCAAGCGTCGCCTCGTCGACTCTGCTCTCAAGCGTCGCCCTCGTCGACTCTGCTCTCAAGCGTCGCCTCGTCGACTCTGCTCTCAAGCGTCGCCTCGTCGACTCTGCTCTCAAGCGTCGCCTCGTCGACTCTGCTCTCAAGCGTCGCCTCGTCGACTCTTGCTCTCAAGCGTCGCCTCGTCGACTCTGCTCTGCAGCCTCGCCTCGTCGACTCTGCTCTGCAGCCTCACGTCGTCGTCGACTCAGCTCTGCAGCCTCACGTCGTCGTCGACTCAGCTCTGCAGCCTCACGTCGTCGTCGACTCAGCTCTGCAGCCTCACGTCGTCGTCGACTCAGCTCTGCAGCCTCACGTCGTCGTCGACTCAGCTCTGCAGGCCTCACGTCGTCGTCGACTCAGCTCTGCAGGCCTCACGTCGTCGTCGACTCAGCTCTGCAGCCTCACGTCGTCGTCGACTCAGCTCTGCAGCCTCACGTCGTCGTCGACTCCGCTCTGCAGCCTCACGTCGTCGTCGACCCCGCTCTCCGGCAGCTCGGCCATGACCCCGCTTTCCTGCCTCCAGTCGGCGACTCCGCCCTCCGGCAACCTCCAGTCGTCGTCTCTGCTGTCCGGGCATCGCCGCCTCGCCTCTGTTTCCGGGCATCGCCTCGTCGCCCTCCGCTCTCCGGCGTCGCCTCGTCGCCGCCACTCTCGAGCGTCGCTTCGTCAGTGCCTCCGTGCGCCAGTCGCCCGACCATTGGCGGTCCCCTCCTGGGGTCCGCCCGGCAAGGAGGCCACCTGAGATGGACCTGCTCTCGGGGGCTCTTCTGGGAGTCCTAGCTCCGACCCGGGACTCCTTGGGGGGGGGCTCTGTCACGCGCCGCGGCAGCGCGCACCGGCATATGGACCTATCAGGGAGTCCCCACGGCGATCATCGTGATTGCGTTCAGCCGTGGGACGACCTATAAAGGCCGCCCGCGAGAGACTCACCTTGCGGTTTATCGTGTGTTCTCTATGTCCCTACGCGCCGCTCCGCTCGCGCCACGTTCCTACGCGCCACTCTGCTCGTCGCCGCGTCCCTACGCGCCACACTGCTGGTCGCCGCGTCCCCACGCGCCACACTGCTCGTCACGTCCCTTCGTGCCGCACCCTTCCATGTCTCCCTGGTCACCGTTAAGGTACTGGTCGCTCGGTTCACTTCCGTGTTTGGTTTGGTTTCCACCCGTTTTGCGTCATCGGTGTAGTTTGGTTTTCCTACCTGTTTTCGTGTTTGTTTTGTACCCGTTTTCGGCTTCGGCCTAGTTTAAGTTCTCCACCCGTTTTCAGTCCTCGCCTTTTCCGTTCGCTGTGTCTCCCTGTGGTTTGCCCTTCTGTTAATAAATTCCTCTCTCTTTTGAATACCTGCGTTCGTCTCCCTTCAGTTCTCCTCCCGCCGTTACAAGGACACTGAGAAACCGAGGAAAACACGGGAGACCAAGACGAAATAATAATAATAATGAACACGAATGGACCGGGCGAATATTAAGAGCAAAATTCATTATCAGGAGACGCTAAATAGGGAAGCAAATGAGCGCCAAACAGTAAACAGTTCGTTCCTCTCAGTAATAGTGGTTAATATCCACTTACACTTGGTTTTCTTTGCATAACACACTTACTCAAAACATGAGTTAACATCAATATGGCTTCACCATTTTCTGACTACACTGACAGGTTACCGCATATACGCACCT
Source organism: Ancistrus triradiatus (assembly GCA_025084515.1). Taxonomy (NCBI): domain Eukaryota; kingdom Metazoa; phylum Chordata; class Actinopteri; order Siluriformes; family Loricariidae; genus Ancistrus; species Ancistrus triradiatus. The sequence goes on along the minus strand of JAJAGP010000852.1, from coordinate 234,392 downwards.
GTATAACCAGGAGAAATAATGAAGCACACTATGTCCATACTCTTTTTCCACTTTTCTGTAACACTACTCCCTCTTGCGGTGGCGACTAACTACGCCCACTTAAGTTTACTAGAACTGTTAGATTTCAGCTCTCTTATGAGATCAATATAAGTAGCGCTGTAATACGTGGTTTCTTGAACATTTTGGGCGAAATTGTATGACATAGATCCCAGAAGCCACGCTGCCTTGAACCGTTTGTCCTTGAATATAATCGTTGTGGTGCCATATCCACCTGAATCATTCAAACTAGCAAGGCAGAAGGTGGTCTCTCCCCTCTCACCAGCAGTGACCTTGAGACATCCAAATATGGTCCAGCACATTTTCTAAGCCCAGAGGCTTAAAGATGTCTTCTGCGTTTTATGTCATAATCGCAGAGTCACTTCATAACTAGCAGGCGGTTGAAGTCAGCTCCTCTGGGAGCAGAAAACACTCCAGGGTTTCTGGTACTCAGGGCAGGGTTCCACTTCAGGAACACCTGAAATCAGGCATAGCCAGCGTTTTGCTTGGTGTCTGAGAAGCCTTTTATATCTCATTTTACAGCAAACTGGAATGCAAGGTTCTGCATGTCTTCCATGCTTAAGGGAAACCCCCCTTTCCCTCTACAAGTACTTCTCAGGTGCCTTTACCCATTTTTGAAGAGTTAACTTTGTAACATTCCAAGTTCTGGTCGAAAAACAGACTATAAACATAACAGACAATTCTGGGAAAACGTGATGCACAGCCATTTTTCAGCAAGGGAGGCACAGGAAATAGCACAACTTGATTAAGCAGCATATCTTGTACTACAGGTGTACAGTTTACTGGATGGCACATACATCCCAATCCTCCCTCCAGTAGTCGGGTATAGGGACAATAGCTTTATAAGTCATTGTTTATTCAAAAACCCCTTTTCCATCACTTTAGCGGTATTATAACCACCTCATCCCAGTGTAAATAGGACTCTTTTTGAAATATTTAGGTTTTTTCGAGCTGGGGTTCAAACTGAGGGCCTCAAGAACTGTTACCAGAGCCATAGCCGCACAGTCATATACACTCATTGACTACTTTTTAGGAAGACTATAAAAATACTGTGTACCTCTCTTTGCTCTCAAAACAAGCTCAATTCTTTGTGGCATGGATTACACAAGACGTTAGAATCATTCCTTTATGATACTGCTCCATGTGCCATGAATGCATGACGCAACCAGATTTGAATCGAATAGGACCTCTCGGAGATGTGGTAGAATGGTAGCTATAAGCACAACATGAAAGTACAGATTATAGAATACTGTATATAGTTATATAAACACTCAAACCAAAGTCACTGAGATCACAGTTTCCCCATTCTGATGGTTGATGTAAACATTACCTGAAGCTGCTGTCTTTATTTTATACATTGCACTGTTGCCCCCAAATGACTGATTAGACAATTGCATGAACGAACAGGTGTGTAGATGTTCCTAATAAAGTGTTCAGTAAAGTCTTTGAATACCTGAAAGAGGTCATAATAACATTGTTGGCGTTTACAAAACTTGACCAATAGGGAGAGCTGTAGGAAAGCGTTACATCTCGCCGGTTTAATTTTTAGAATGCCTAAATTAGGCTGTGCCTAATTTCTGTTCCTAATCTCTGTATTACAATGTCTGATACACCTTTGGGATCAATGGGAGCAATGTTAGGGTTTGGTTTTTTTTCTATCAAAGTCAAATAAACTTTATCAATGGAAATAAAATTACCAGGACAGAAAACTGGGCTATATGGCATATAAGAAGAACATGCACATACAATACGTACATACAATCATACAATATATTTGTATGAACTATACTCTTTCCATTGCTTATTGACTTGTGTGGCTGCATGTCCTGTGTTTTCATATAAAGATCTTAATCAATTTCAAACTGAATGTCAACTGTTTAGTGCATTTAGGGGTGATTATGTCAGGCATGTTTACATTTACATTTACAGCATTTAGCAGACGCCCTTATCCAGAGCGACTTACAGAATTGCTTTGTATACTTCCTAGTAGACAAAACCTCATGTTGGTACAAGTAAGCAATAACTCAAGAACACAATCCAACTACAGCTTGCTAGGATCTGATGTAGATAAAGCAACAAAACACACAAGCTTTTTTAAATATATATAAATGTGCAGTTGTATTCACTTCAGTCTTCACTTAAGTGCTGGGTGAAGAGGTGAGTCTTTAGTCTCTGCTTGAAGATAGCAAGAGACTCAGCCATTCGGTCATCCAGTGGAAGTTCATTCCACCACCTGGGTGCCAGGATGGAGAAGAGTCTTGATGCTCGTCATCCTTTAATCTTACGTGGAGGATCCAGCCGAGCCAAGCTTGTGTCTCGGAGGGTACGAGGTACAGACCGTGGTTTGATTAGAGCTTTTGGGTAGGATAGTGCTGTTCCATTTTTTTGCTTTGTAGGAGAGCATCAGGGTTTTGTATCTGATGTGGGCAGCTACAGGGTGCCAGTGAAGTGAACGCAGCAGTGGGATGACATGAGAAAACTGACTGACAAAAACGGGTCTGATTGTATGCATTGGAAGACCAGCCAGAAGAGCAATGCATTAATCTAGTTTTGATACAACAAGAGACTGGACAAGCACTTGGGTGGCTTCTCTGGAGAGGAAGGGTCAGATTCTCCTGATATTGTAGAGAAGGTCAGTTTGGCAATGTGAGCAGAGAAGCTCAGTTAATTATCAAAGATAACTCCAAGGTTTCTTGCGTTCTCAGAAGGTGTGATGGAGGAGTTCATCTGGGAGATGGCAAGATCTTGATAATGGGACCGATCTGCAGGAATGAAAAGCAGTTCCGTTTTTCTGTGGTTTAGCTTCAGATGATGAGCTGACATCCACAATGAGATGCTCTCCAAACATGCTGAGATATGTGTGGAGACCTGTACATCTGTTGGCCATGAGAGGTTATGACTTCACCAAGAGAACGGGTGTAGAGAGAAAACAGAAGAGGCCCCAGAACTGAGCCTTGTGGAACTCCAATTGTAAGAGCACGAGGTGCAGATACGGAGCCTCTCCATGATACCTGATAAGAACGTCCCTCCAGGTAGGAAGCAAGCCATTGTCAGGCAGAGCCTGTGATTCCAAGACTGGAGAGGACAGATAGAAGAGTCTTATGGTCAGTTGTCTAAAAGGCAGCTGAGAGGTCAAGAACTATCAAAACCGATGAAAGTCTGGATGCTCTAGCAGCATGAAGTTTCTGAGAAACAGCCAGCAGGGCAGCTTCTGTGGAGTGAGCTGCTTTGAAGCCAGACTGGTTGTGATCCTGTAGGTCATTCTGTATGAGAAAGGTTGACAACTGTTTGTAGACTGCGCAACCAAGTATTCTTTAGAGGAAGGAAAGAAATGGTACCGGTCTGTAGTTGTTGATGTCTGAGACATCACGTATTAGTTTCTTCAAGATAGGAATGCACTCTTGAAGGCAGAAGGAACATGACTGGTCGTCAGGGAGTTGTTGATGATGGAGGAGATGAAGGGAAGAAGGTCTTGAGCAATCTTTTGTAGCACTGGTGATGGTGGTGGTAGGTTGCTGGATGAGAGAAGTTGAAGTACATCACCTGTAGAAAGAGGAGAAAAACCGGTTGATAAACTATGTTGATACATTATACTGACAATGACCATCCTGCTTCACATGCTGTGATGTTTCTTTAATATGACCACCTGTCCAACAACGATCTTGAGACTGACTGCACTGCAGTAGAGAAATGTTTGATATGACAAAGGTTGCCACTGTTTTGGGAATGTTATTCTGATGTTTAGTGGTCTCAAAGAATTACAAGTTACAGTTTCTTTAAATAAAGCACCTTTATTACCAAAACTAAAAAAAATAAGTGACTGTGTTGTGTTTCCAAGCAACAACATACAAAATAATTCCACCAGGGCCGAGCTGGCTGAGGGCAATGGGAGGAATAGGGGGTGGGGGTTGTGTTGGAAGGTGTCTGGGGTGAGCCCACAACCCCCCACCTCCACCCCAACAGGTTTGTGCTATGCCCACACCATCCCAAAGGAAACAATTCATACTGCTGTTTTTCATTTTGCTCTGCCATTCCCATTTGTCGTTTTATTTGTTTACTCATTTTGCATTGAATAAAATCATCACTAAGAATGTTTTTGATAGATAGTTTTCTTATAAAAGGAAAACAAAACTCCACAGATTTAAGACTCCACTCCCCACTAGGTGCACTTTTCCCTGGCATGAATAAGACCACTTACTCATTTTATTTTAATTTTATTGAAATTTGCTATCATTTGCTCATTTACTATAATGCTAATTTATAAATAATGGCAACATAGGAAAGACTACACAAATAAGGTGGGTGGCATTGTAGCAGTAAGGAGGGTGAGGGAGAGAAAAGGTCAGAGTCCAGAGTCATGTTCAAAACAATATCTAAATTAATGTTTGTCTGTATTATAAAAAAGTAGAAATACCTTGTAACCAATTTGTCTCCTTTATCAGGGTTAATGCAAAATATATGTTTTTCTTTTGATTTATAGGTTTTGCTATACACAAACATATAGTTGGTATATTGAGGTACTGTTGGATATAGCGTTGGTCTTTGTAATTTATCTACAAAAGACATGCCACCAGTCAAAGTAGCCTAGAACTATGGCTGAATTCCAGTATTCCTCATACACGTAAAAAGAGACAGGTGCTGGTCTGAACTGTGAGGCTGCTGGGTTTCTGGTTTCCTGTGACTTTGCTACACCATGACAGATGTGTGAGTCTGTCAGTGCCAGCCCACCAAGATGGATCACATCTCTCTGTCCACCTGCTGAGACCCAACAAGCCACACTTGTTTATTTCTGGCAACTTCATCTGGAGCCCACCACCATCTGCCACCTCCAAACGAGTTTCCCTTAATAAGTGAGAAAATGTGTTTGTTTAATTTTAGGTTTAGTTTCTGGTTAAGGCCTGTATAAAAATGTTTTATGTTTTGTTTGTGGACTCTGGTAGCCTAACAGTTAAGGTACTGGACTAGAGACCAAAAGATCCAGGGTTCAAATCCCACCTCTGCCAAGCTGCCACTGTTGGGTCCTTGAGCAAGACCCTTAACCCACAATTGCTTGGATTGTAAGACTGTATCAATTGTAAGTCACTCTGGATAAGGGTGTCTGCTAAATGCTGTAAATGTAAGTGTTTTCTTCTACTTACTCTGTACTGCAACATTCTCTGTAGTCCTATAAACAAGCAAACTTGTTCAACCACCAAATAAATTCATTTGCAGCATTTAAAAGACACCCTTTTCCAGAGCAACTTAACGTGGGTGCACACAAGTTTCAGTCCAAGCAACTGAGGGTTAAGGCAGTGGCAGCTTGGTATCCTGAACCCTGGACCTTCTGATCAATAGTCCAATACCGTAACCTCCACACCAACACAGTACCTAATGCTACAGTCGGTACAGGCTCACCAAAACTGGACAGTTGAAGGAAAAAGTCACTTGGTTTGGTCAAACCCTGCAATGGACTGGCACCCTACCCAAGTGAACCTGTTCCTGTGCCTAGCGAATTCTGGGAACAGTTTGGACAGAATATGCAGTAACTAAGGCAGATCAACAAGATACAACCCAACAGTGCACGTATACTTCTTTGTAAGTCCACCAGTAACAATGCATTATGTATAGACAGATTAAGCTCACAATCAGTCAACACCAATCCGAAATGACAGGTGCTAACACTGACTGGGGTGCATGGACAGGACAGAGCATGATCACACTGAGGTTAAACAGAAAACAGTATTCAGTCAGTATTCATGAACCATCCATTATCTTTATTATGGGTTTCGCAGCTAGGTTTAGTCCTAATTCTACCTATGTGGCATTGCTTTCAACAAAGAAAGTGACATTTCTTGCTGCTACCATCTTGTTACCAGAGCCTCAATAGACATGGACAAAATATGCTGTTGTTTTTTTTCTTCTAAAATGACTTAAAATTAATTGTAATCTAAGAACCTATCTGGTATAATGTTGTCCCCTAAATTTCTGTTCTCATTCTCATAGATTCATATATATTTACACACACACACACTCTTGTCTGCATGGTTGTGTCACCCCCTTTAATACATATATATACTTATGTACGTTTATTCATTTTTACACACATATACAGTGGGGCACAGCCACTGATTGTGCAAGTTCTCCTACTTAGAAAGATGAAAGAGGTCTGTAATTTTCATCATAGCTACACTTCAACTATGAGACAAAATGAGAAAAAAATCCAGGAAATCACATTGTAGGATTTTTAAAGAATTTAATTGTAAATGATGGTGGAAAATAAGTATTTGGTCACCCACAAACAAACAAGATTTCTGGCTCTCACAGACCTGTAACTTCTTCTTTAAGAAGCTCTTCTGTCCTCCACTCATTACCTGTATTAATGGCACCTGTTTGACCTCGTTATCTGTATAAAAGACACCTGTCCACAGAATAAGTCAGACTCCAAACTCAACCATGGCCAATTATTTGTAATTGTTACAAAGTATTGAGTTGAACTTTTGTTATTGACAAAATTTTCCACCATAATGTACAGTTAAATTCTTTAAAAATCCTACAGTGTGATTTCCTGGAATTCTTTTTCTTATTTTGTCTCTCATAGTTGAAGTGTACCTATGATGAAAATGACAGACCTCTCTTATCTTTCTAAGTAGGAGAACTTGCACAATCAATGGCTGACTAAATACTTTTTGGCCCCACTCTATATATCTACAGTTCGAGCAATAAGGAAAAAGTTCTGATCAACTGGAACTGTGACAAACTTGCTTTAATGAAGGCATGTTTTGCCCCGCTGTATATACACTTGCACACATCACCTACACACCCTTTTTTGGCCCCATTAGCTGGGCTTTCCACACTAACTGCACTTGTGTCCTCCTCACAAACCACAAGGTTCATCCTTTTGTTTGCTTACATTGAAGAGAAGGAGTCGGGAATTATAAACGAAGTCCCGATATCAGTGTGGTTTTCATACAACTATGACAATGCTGATGGTTACAATCAGTGGTGTTTTTTAATTGAAGCTGGTCAATAACAAGAGACAAGTTTGTCATAAAGTTATTTTTCTTGTTCTGACCAGCACCCTGTTTGCAGCATCAATGCATCTTCATGAAATGTAATGGAAAACACAACATAAACGGTATTGGATAACCAACTAAGTTTTATCTAGCTCACCAAAGAGTTTTGCTCTCTAAGGATAGAGAACAAAATATACTACAATCAAAATAGATTTTGGATCAAAACTCAGAAGATCAGTCTTTTTTTGTCTAATGTTTGCTTACTTAAAGATAAACCCGATGGAACTACTTGTGTCCAGCAGGATTGATGTAAAACAAGTAAATCTCTCAGTATCTCACATTCTTCAGAATTTATATTATTCATTACATAAACTGGCACATAAAGAAAATGACAAAACTTTATACTATGTCCCCACCACTGAAAACAGTATTCTTGGACTATACCTGCATTGCTGTGTCGTGTATGTACAGGTAAGTGCCCTTTAACAAGCATCCAATCAATGTCCATTTGCTTTAACAACCGAGGTCTTAACAATTCTGATTAAGTATAATAGGAAATAAAAATTTGCCTTTTTAGTCCAGACAAAGCAGTCTGCACTTAAAGACGGGAACCACTCCAACTCATCATGCATACTAACACACACTCACACGCTCGGACAGTTTAGATATGTCAGCTGGCCTAACAACCTTTGCAACATGGCAGGATACCTACACAATGACAGAGAGAGCATGCAATCTCTACACAGGTAGCAGTCAGGCCAGTACTCATACCCAGGTCTCTGGAGCTGTTAGATAACAGCGCTGACTGCTGCACTACTGTGCTGTCCCCATCTCATGCCTAATTTATTTAATTTGTCTACATGTATTTAACTGTAAATCATATTCTCTGCTTTTAGAGTTATGTCGGGTTTAAAGCTACTAAACTATTCACACTTACATTTTTTTCTTATTACTGTGTTCATATGTTTATTTTGCCTAGGTGCCAGTAGTGACAGAGGCTAAAGAAACATTTTAACCACAGCTGAGAGACTTTGGTAGCCTAGTGGGTAAAATACTGGACATGGACCAGAAGGTCCAGGGTTCAAATCCCACCTCTGCCAGACTGACACTGTTGGCTCCTTGAGCAAAGCCCTAAACCCACAGTCGCTCTGGATAAGCGCGTCTGCTAAATGCTGTAAATGTAAATGTCATATGCCTTCAGGGATTTTCTGCCACATCAGAAAACATTTTAGTCAGATGTAAATCAGCCAGAACATATTCGAAAGGATTAACCCTTCACAATTTTCTTGTTTACCACTAGTATATAAATGTTGGAATTACCTAACAATGAGTCAACTGTAGCTGGGTAATGGTGTCAATCAAGTAGGGATTGCACACGCTCTGGATATTCCATATTTTATATTAAAGTACATGGAACCTCAGATGCAGAAATACAGTGGTGTGAAAAAGTGTTTGCCCCCTTCCTGATTTCCTATTTTTTTGCATGCTTGTCACAATTAAGTGTTTCAGAACATCAAACAAATTTAAATATTAGTCATATACAACACAAGTAAACGCAAAATTCAGTTTTTAAAACATAACTATGGTTTATCACACCTGAGTTCACTGTCTCTAGCCACACCCAGGCCTGAAAGAAATTCGGGAACAACTGAAAAAAATAGTAACTGAGATGTATCGGTCTGGAAAGAGTTATAAAGCCATTTCTAAAGCTTTTCTAAACCACAGTGAGAGCCATTATCCACAAATGGCGAAGACATGGAACAGTGGTGAACCGTCCCAGGAGTGGCCCGCCGACCAAAATTACCCCAAGAGCGCAGTGACGACTCATCCAAGAGGTCACAAAAGACCCCACAACAACATCCACAGAACTGCAGGCCTCACTTGCCTCAGTTAAGGTCAGTGTTCATGCCTCCACCATAAGCAAGAGACTGGGCAAAAATGGCCTGCATTTACCAACAGTAAAATATGAGGGTGGTAGTGTGATGGTCTGGGGCTGTTTTGCTTCTTCAGGACCTGGAAGACTTACTGTGATAAATGGAACTATGAATTCTGCTGTCTACCAAAAACCCTGAAGGAGAATGTCCGGCCATCTGTTTATGACCTCAAGCTGAAACGAACTTGGGTTCTGCAGCAGGACAATGATCTAAAACACAGCAGCAAGTCCACCTCTGAATGGCTGAAGAAAAACAAAATGAAGACTTGAGTGGCCTAGTCAAAGTCCTGACCTGAATCCTATTGAGATGCTGTGGCATGACCTTAAAAAGGCCGTTCATGCTGGAAAACCCTCCAGTGTGGCTGAATTACAACAATTCTGCAAAGATGAGTGGCCAAAATTCCTCCACAACGCTGTAAAAGACTCATTGCAAGTTATCACAAATGCTTGGTTGCAGTTGTTGCTGTTAAGTGTGGCCCAACCAGTTATTAGGTTTAGGGGGCAATCACTTTTTCACACAGGGCCATGTAGGTTTGGATTTTTTTCTCCATTCATTTAAAAACTGCATTTTGTGTTTACTTGTGTTGTCTTTGACTAATATTTAAATTAGTTTGATGTTCTGAAACACTTAAGTGTGACAAACATGCAAAAAATAGGAAATCAGGAAGGGGGCAAACACTTTTTCACACCACTGTACTGACAAATTTTCCAGGTATGTATGTAAGAACTTACAGAAATATGTGCATGATTTCATTTATTAGTTGTACACTCTAATTGTAGCATTTCTGAGCACCATAACACCCTGCTCTTTTAGTATAGATGCAAGTAAAATGCACTCCTGCACAGCTGCCAGGTCAAATGAGGTAATGTTGTGTAACTTGAGTAGACCAGTCCAACTGAGAGTGCATGCTGGCTTAATTGCTGTGTTTGTTTATTTTCCCTATTCTCTCTCTATGTTGAGAAAAAAAGGGTCAGTGTTTCTATGTTTTGCTTAGATTCATTTGCGTATGTCAGGGGTGTGTGTGTGTGTGTGTGTGTGTGTGTGTGTGTGTGTTGACTGACACAGGGGTGGCTCATGCTGTTGTGAGGAGATGGTAAAGTGTTGCTAGGAGACAACTGAGAGCAACTAATCCCCAGAAGCAGGCATGTAAAGTCCCACTTGGCCCTGTCATTATATAGCAGATCACAAACTTAATGTCAGAAAGCTGAACTTTTTCATTTTAGAAATGTCTTGAATGCTAGATTACTAAGATAAGTACTTCAAGTACTAAACAGCCTGTTTGTTTGGTACCATTTACGTACAGTGGAATACTTATTGGTATTACCACTTATTTAGGGGCCCACACTCACTAGCACCAAGTCGGCACTTCCGTACGCTAGTCGCCAGGCTGTGAGTGTGATGAGGAGATTGTCTGGCGCGGCGACGCCCATTCCAGAGTCAGTCACGGTGACATCTGTTCCAGATCTAGTCATGGTAACGTCCGTTCCAGAGTCAGTCACAGCGACGTCCATTCCAGAGTCAGTCACATAAACGCCCGTTCCAGAGTCAGTCACGGTGACGTTCGTTCCAGATTCAGTCACGGCAACGTCCGTTCCAGAGTCAGTCACGGTGATGTCTGTTCCAGAGTCAGTCACAGTGACGTCCGTTCCAGATTCAGTCATGGCAACGTCCGTTCCAGAGTCAGTCACAGCGATGTCCGTTCCAGAGTCAGTCCCGGGGTCAGTGCCCCCAGGGTCCGATGGGACAACGCCCTCACAGTCTGGCGCGGCAACGCCTATTCCAGAGTCAGTCATGGAGATGTCCGTTCCAGAGCCAGTAATGGCAACGCCTGTTTCAGAGTCAGTCACAGCGACATCCGTTCCAGAGTCAGTCACGACGACGCCTGTTCCACAGTCAGTCACGATGACACCCGCTCCAGAGTCAGTCATGACAACGCCCATTTCAGAGTCAGTCACGACCACGCCTGCTCCAGAGTCAGTCATGTTTACGTTTATTCCAGAGTCAATCAAGGTGATGACTCCGGCTCCAGAGTCAGTTTTGGCGATGAGGCAGCTCCAGAGTCAGTCACCGTGATTACTCCAGCTCTAGAGTCAGTCTCATCGATGATGCTCACTCCAGAGTCAGTCACTACAATGCCGGTTAGAGAGTCAGTCACGACGACACCTGCTTCAGAGTCAGTCACGACAACACCTGCTCCAGAGTTAGTCATGAAAACTCCCGCTCCAGAGTCAGTCATGACGACGCCTGTTCCAGAGTCAGTCACGACCACGCCCCCTCCAGAGTCAGTCATGACCATGCCTGCTCCAGAGTCAGTCACTAGGGTTCCTGCTCCAGAGTCCGTCTCGGCGATGACACCCGATCTAGGCACCCGATCAAGGTGACGACTCCGGCTCAGTCACTACAATGCCAGTCACTACAGTCAGTCAGTCACTACAATGCCGGTTCCAGTGTCAGTCAAGGCGACACCTGCTCCAGAGTCAGTCATGACCACGCCTGCTCCAGAGTCAGTCACGTTGATGTTTGTTCTAGAGTCAGTCAGGGTGATGACTCCGGCTCCAGAGTCAGTCTTGTTAATGAGGCAGCTCCAGAGTCAGTCATGACGTTGACTACAGCTCTAGAGTCAGTCTCGTTGAGGACGCTCGCTCCAGGGTCAGTCGCAGCGACGATGTCCACTCCAGAGTCAGTCACAAGGGTTCCCGCTCCAGAGTCAGTCACTACAATGCCCGTTCCAGGGTCAGTTAAGGCGACGCCCGCTCCAGAGTCAGTCACGAGGGTTCCCGCTCCAGAGTTCGTCTCGGCGATGACGCCTGTTCCAGAGTCAGTCTTGATGATGCCCGCTCCAGAGTCAGTCATGACCACGCCTGCTCCAGAGTCAATTGCAGTGACAACGCCTGCTCCAAAGTTTGTCACGAAAATGTCTGCCCCAGAGTCAATCACAACCACACTGGCTCTAGAGTCATTCACAATGACGCCCGTTCCAGAGTCAGTCACGGTGACATTCGTTCCAGAGACAATCACGACGATGTTCGTTCCAGAGTCAGTCGCGACAACACCCGCTCCACAGTCAATCATGACGATGTTCGTTCCAGAGTCAGTCACGGCGACGCCCGCTCCAGAGTCAGTCACGACGACGCCTGCTCCAGAGTCAGTCACAGCGACAACGCCTGCTCCAGAGTCAGTCACATTAATGTCTTTTCCAGAGTCAGACTCAGCGACAACGCCGGCTCCAGAGTCAGTCTTGGTGAAGAGGCCGCTCCAGAGTCAGTCACAACAATGCCTGCTCAAGAGCCAGTCACGATCACACCTGCTCCAGAGTCAATCACGGCAATGACGCCCGCTCTAGAGTCAGTCCCGACGACATCTGCTCCAGAGTCAGAGTGAGAGTCAGTCACAGTTTTGGACACACAGAGTAAGTCTCATTGACACCTGCTCCAGAGTCAGTCATGATGACGCATGTTCCAGAGTCAGTCATGACGATGTTTGTTCCAGAGTCAGTCATGACGACGTTCGTCCCAGAGTCAATCACGACGATGTTTGTTCCAGAGTCAGTCATGACGATGCCTGCTCCATAGTCAGTCATGATAACACCTGCTCCAGAGTCAGTCATGGGCGACGACGCCCACTCCAGAGTCAGTTACGACAACACCCACAGAATCAGTCATGATGATGTTTGTTCCAGAGTCAGTCATGACGACACCCGCTCCAGAGTCAGTTATGGTGACGATGCCCGCTGGAGAGTCAGTCACGACGACGACTGCTCCAAAGTCAGTCACGACGATGCATGCTCAAGAGTCAGTCACGATGATGCATGCTGCAGAGTCAGTCATGGCGACGTTTTTTCCAGAGTCAGTGATGACGACACCCGCTCCAGAGTCAGTCATGGCGATGATGCCCGCTCCAGAGTCAGTCAAGACAACGCCTGCTTCAGCGTCAGTCTCAGCGACGCCCGCTCCAGAACCAGTCACGATGACGCCAGCACCAGAGTTGGTCATGGTGATGTTTATTCCAGAGTCAGTCACAATGACGTTCATTCCAGAGTCAATCATGACAATGTTCATTCCAGAGTCAGTCACGACGAAGTTCATTCCAGAGTCAGTCAGGACAATGCCCGTTCCAGTGTCAGTCGTGGCGACAACGCCTGCTCCAGAGTCAGTCACGACAACACCTGCTCCTCAGTCAGTCACGACGACGTTCGTTCCAGAGTCAGTCATGACGACACCAGCTCTAGAGTCAGTCACAATGACGGCCCCTTCAAAGACAATGGCCGCTTCAGAGTCAGTCTCAGCGACACCTGCTCCAGAGTCAATCACGATGACGGACTCTCAAGAATAAATCATGATGATGTTCGTTCCCGAGTCAGTCTTGACGACAACTGCTCCAGAGTCAGTCACGATGATGCCCGCACCAGAGTGAGTCACGACGACATTCGTTCCAGAGTCAGTCATGATGATGTTCATTCCAGAGTCAGTCAGGACGACGTTTCTTCCAGAGTCAGTCACGACAACATCCGCTCCAGAGTTAGTAACGGCGACGACACCTGCTCCAGAGTCAGTCGTGGCGACGATGCCCATTTCAGTCAGTCATGACAACACCCACTTCAGTGTCAGTCACCACAGTGCTCACTTCAGAGTCAGTCTCAGTGACACCTGCTCCAGAGTCAGTCACGACGATGCATGCTCTAGAGTCAGTCATGACGAGGTTCGTTCCAGAGTCATTCACGACGACGTTCGTTCCAGAGTCAAAAGCGACAATGTTCGTTCCAGAGTCAGTCACAATGATACCTGCTCCATAGTCAGTCATAATGATGCAAGCTCCAGAGTCAGTCACAATGATGCCCACTCCAGAGTCAGTCACAGCGACGACACCCAATCCAGAGTCAGTCACGACGATGCTTGCTGCAGAGTCAGTCATGACTATGCCTGCTTCAGAGTCAGTCTCAGTGACGACACCCACTCCACAGTCAATCACGATGATGTTCGTTCCAGAGTCAGTCATGGTGGACCTTGTTCCAGAGACCATCACAGCATCGCCTCTTCCAGAGACAGCCTTGGCGACACTGCAACACTACCCGGCAAGGTGCCCCTCGGCGACACGCCCACAAGGCGCCCCTTGACACCTGCTCACCAACAGGTTGACGCCAGTTCTACTCACCAGCAGCTCGACACCGGCTCCGCTCACCAGCAGCCCAACGGCGACCCCGACTGTCAGCAGCCCAATGGCAACCCCAAAAGTCAGCAGCCCGGCTTGGTTGTTACCCTGAACGTCAGCAGCCCAACGGTGACCCGATCGCCAGCAGCTTGTCAGTGACAGGACTCCTCACCCGAGACCCCAGCCCAGGTCAATGCTGCCTCAGTGGTCCCCAAGGACTCCAGGTCACGGGACGCATCCTCCACACTGCTGATGATGCCGTTTCCCTTCTGGTTTCCCTGGCCGGTTGTATCTGGCACCTCAGGTGGTTACTGCAGTTCTGTCTGCAGCCACCAGGACTTTTGAGCCTGGGACTAATTGGCCTACAAACTTTGTGTCAGCCAGGCCGCCAAGGACTCTTATTGGGAGCATGGCCTGATGGCCACCTACCGGTGTTGGTCTCGCTTCTTTGCATCCCGTGTCCTGTTCGTCCGGTCTCCTTCCTCCTTACCCTTGTGTCATTGCCTCCTCGTTTCTGGCCCCGCTGCTCTGTTTACATCCGTGTTTTGTCCCGTTTCCTTTTCGTAAGCTGGGTCTGTCTTGTTTCCTCACTTTCCCTTCTATTTCTATTCTTTGCGCTTCAGAGCCATGCCTTGGTTACCTTGTCTATGTTATTTTGTGGTTGTTCTCTGTAAGTGTCCTGTGCTCGTGATAGTAGCTTCTTTGTTGGTCTTACGTTTATTGTCTGTTGGTATTTAGCACTGTTTGGTTAGTTAGCTTTAGCATGTTAGCTTGTTGTTTGTGTTGCACTGTGGGTAATCATCTTGTTTGTTAGCCTTAGCAAAATTTGTTAGCACTCTATCTGTTAGATCTGTGCCCCACCTTTTGTCACTGTAAACAAACCCTCACATTTTGCACGTACGTCCGGCTCTGTCTCCCTGCCTGTATCAGCATGAAAAAATATTAACAACTCATACTGGTTTGTATGCAGTTTTTTTTTAGCAAAATGTCTGTTCTTATTTGCTATGTTTTCTTCTGGTAGCTTCTAAATTGTTCTGCACACTTTTTATGATAGGCATCGAAGTCCCAGGCTGTTAGCCTGATTGTGCTCAAGATGCATGTGAAAACCCACGTTGGCCCAATAAAGTATGACAACATTAGTCTCTTCAGCTGGTGAACTGCATGAAATGGCATGAATCTTGTACATCTAAGTGCAGTTTAACAACCATCTGATCAAAGTCCATTCACATTAACGATGAGGTCTTAACATTTGGGAAATCTTAGCGATGTATTGGCGCCCTGTCTAGGATTGTTCCTGCTTTGCACCCTATGCTGCCATCTAGGCACTGGCTCTCCTTCGACCCTGTCCAGGGTTAAGCGATAAGTTTATGAATGAAAGAATGAATAACTATGTGCATATATAGGAACTACTTTATGGTCTGTGTAGCGCATAGACACTTTTAGGTGTCCCAAATTTCTCTGGTCAGAAGAGACATCAAATGCAAATGTTTATTCTCTTGAGCTGCTTAACATTACAAGTGTCATGCCAGCTTGACCTACATATATCTAGAAGTGCCGAGCCAGTCATTTGACCGCTGTGACTTCCTACTAGTAGCACCTCACTGGATTTTTCTAAAGTGTTAAAAGTGTTTAAAAGGGGATAATGCATTGTGTGTACTGGAAATTATTCATTCATTCATTCATTCTGCTTAATCCTGGTCAGGATTGCAGGAAAGTCCTAGGAAAGTGCCTAGCTGGCAGCACAGGGCGCAAGACAGGAACAATCCTAGACAGGGCTGCAATCCATATTGGCACACATGCACTCACACACTCATACACACTCACACATGAAGGGCACTTTAGAAACTTCAATTAACCTAACATGCATGTGTTTGGAATGTGGGAGGACACCGGAAAACCTGGAGTAAACCTATGCGGACAAAGGGACATATGCAAATTTCACATAGGCAGAGTATATATACACTGCTAAAAAAAATAAAGGGAACACTTAAACAACACAATATAACTCCAAGTAAATCAAACTTCTGTGAAATCAAACTGTCCACTTAGGAAGCAACACTGATTGACAATGGATTTCACATGCTGTTGGGCAAATGGAATAGACAACAGGTGGGAATTATTGGCAATTAGCAAGACACACTCAATAAAGGAGTGGTTCTGCAGGTGGGGACCACAGACCACTTCTCAGTACCTATGCTTTCTGGCTGATGTTTTGGTCACTTTTGAATGTTGGTGGTGCTTTCACACTCATGGTAGCATGACACGGACTCTACAACCCACACAAGTGGCTCAGGTGGTGCAGCTCATCCATGATGGCACATCAATGCGAGCTGTGGCAAGAAGGTTTGCTGTGTCTGTCAGCGTAGTGTCCAGAGGCTGGAGGCGCTACCAGGAGACGTGGAGGAGGCCGTAGGAGGGCAACAACCCAGCAGCAGGACCGCTACCTCCGCCTTTGTGCAAGGAAGAACAGCAGGAGCACTGCCAGAGCCCTGCAAAATGACCTTCAGCAGGCCACAAATGTGCATGTGTTAGAACCCGACTCCATGAGGATGGTATGAGGGCCCGACGTCCACAGATGGGGGTTGTGCTCACAGCCCAACACAGTGCAGGACGCTTGGAATTTGCCAGAGAACACCAGGATTGGCAAATTCGCCACTGGTGCCCTGTGCTCTTCACAGATGAAAGCAGATTCACACTGAGCACATGTTTAAAGCTTGGAAAATCTATTTGTATCCAAATCCGACTTCTCCACAACTGTATCTCGGACCTGCCTGGTGTGTTCCTTGGTCTTCATGATGCTCTCTGCGCTTTAAACAGAACTCTGAGACTATCACAGAGCATGTGCATTTATACGGAGACTTGATTACACACAGGTGGATTCTATTTATCATCGTCAGTCATTTAGGTCAACATTGGATCATTCATCAGATCCTCACTGAACTTCTGAAGTGAGTTTGCTGCACTGAAAGTAAAGGGGCCGAATAATTTTGCATGCCCCACTTTTCAGTTTTTTATTTCTAAATTTATTTTTAAAATATCCAATAAATTTCGTTTCACTTCACGATTGGGTCCCACTTGTTGATTCTTCACAAAAAATTACAATTTCATATCTTTATGTTTAAAGCCTGAAATGTGGCAAAAGGTTGAAAAGTTCAAGGGGGCCGAATACTTTTGCAAGGCACTGTATGCAAATAAAAAAATATATGCAGTGTTCCTTACATAATGATGTCATTTCAAACAATTGATGTCAACAGGTGATTATAATCAAGATTTGGTACAAAAGCTGTATACATGAAAGGCTTTTGGACTTGGACTTGTGGCTTTTAGACTTGTTGCTGATAATAGTCTGGATGACCCGTTTTGTCTTTTGTCCGGAGTACACGGCACCCATTTTCAAAAAAATATCTGGAGTACTGATTGGTCTGACCACAATCCCGGTTTCCACTTTGTGATGGTCCATCCCACATGCCTCTGAGCCCAGAGAAGTCGATGCCACTTCTGGACATGTAGTAGTTTAACTAAAATGGTTTTATTCTTTCAAGACTCTTATTGACAATGTTACAATGGAACATGAGTGGTGCTTGAAAGTTTGTGAACCCTTTAGAATTTTTTGCATAAATATGACCTAAAACATCATCAGATTTTTATGCAATTCCTAAAAGTAGATAAAGAAAACCCAGATAAACAAATGAGACAAAAATATTATACTTGGCCATTTATTTATTGAGGAAAATGATCGAATATTACATATTAGTGAGTGGCAAAAGTATGTGAACCTTTGCTTTCAGTATCAGGTGTGACCCCCCTGTGCAGCAATAACTGTAGCTAAACATTTCCTGTAGCTGTTGATTAGCCCTGCACACCAGCTTGGAGGAATTTTAGCCCATTCCTCCGTACAGAACAGCTTCAACTCTGGGATGTTGGTGGGTTTCCTCACATTAGCTGCTCACTTCAGGTCCTTCCACAACATTTCCATTGAATTAAGGTCAGGACTTTGGCTTGGCCATTCCAAAATGTGAACTTTATTTTTCTTTAACCATTATTTGGTAGAACGACTTGTGTGCTTAGGGTCGTTGTCTTGCTGCATGACCCACCTTCTCTTGAGATTCAGTTCATGGACAGATGTCCTGACATTTTCCTTTTGAATTCTCTGATATCATTCAGAATTCATTGTTCCATCAATGATGGCAAGCCGTCCTGGCCCAGATGCAGCAAAACAGGCCCAAACCATGATACTACCACCACTATGTTTCACAGATGGGATAAGGTTCTTATGCTGGAATGCAGTGTTTTTCTTTTCTCCAAAACATAACACTTTTCTTTTTTTAAACACAAAAAGTTCTATTTCGATCTCATCCGTCCACAAAACATTTTTCCAGTAGCCTTCTGGCTCGTCCACCAGATCTTTAGCAAACTGCAGACGAGCAAGCAATGTTCTTTTTGGAGAGCAGTGGGAGCCCCTTTCCTTGTAAACCCTGCCATGCACACCATTTTGTTGTTCAAGGTGTTCTTCTGATGGTGGACTCATGATGAACATTAACATTAAACCAATGTGAGAGAGGCCTTCAGTTGCTTAGAAGGTACCCTGGGGCTCTTGTGACCTTGCCAGCTATTACACGCCTTGCTCTTGGAGTGATCTTTGTTGGTCTCTCGACCACTCCTGGGAGGGTGGTAACAATGATCTTGAATTTCCTCCATTTGTACACAAATCTGTTCTGACTGTGGATTGGTGGAGTCCCAAACTCTTTAGAGATGGTTTTGTAACCTTTTCCAGCCTGATGAGCATCAACAACTCTTTTTCTGAGCTCCTCAGAAATCTCCTTTGTTCATGCCATGATACAATTCCACAAACGTGTTGTGAAGAGCAGACGTTGATAGATCCCTGTTCTTTAAATAAAACAGGGTGCCCACTCTAATTTCGCCTTCAAATTAACTGGTAATCCTAGAGGTTCACAAACTTTTGCCACTCACTAATATGTAATATTGGATCATTTTCCTCAATAAATAAATGACCACGTATAATATTTTTGTCTCATTTGTTTAACTGGGTTCTCTGTATCTACTTTTAGGACTTGTCTTTTAGGTCATATTTATGCAGAAATATAGAAAATTCTAAAGGGTTCACAAACTTTCAAGCACCACTGTAGATCAAATGGTTTTCAAAAGTGCCCCAGAATGCCAGAGAGTGCCAGGCCCCTGAATTTAGTGCTGGTCCCAACCCCGGATAAAATGGAAGTGTTAAAGCCCAGCGTAAAACCTGAGCCAGGTCTAATGTGTTGATCCGACGTGGCGACCCCTAACGGGTGCAGGGAAGTAAAAGAAGAAATAAAAGATGATGATTACGAAAAACAGAAGCCTCCAGATGAAAAAGTGATTTTCAGTGTGCAGCAGCTACACATAATACACCCCATCGACATCAGAGGCCAAATCGAGCCCCCTGGAGGCGGTATCAGTGTGCGTGTGTGCGTGCGGTCTTGGAGAGCCTTGTATGGAGAGCAGTATGCGCTGACGATATCTCGTAGATGGAGGCGGGGGTTGAGCTAGGGGTAAGCGATTTGATGTCTGCCGTGATGTGTGAGCAGGTTGCGCTCAGTCTGATCTCTACACACTCGTATAGCGTCACCGCGCCTTGAACACTGTTCGGGTCTTTCTACCAACATCTCCTGGATCACCTTTACTAACGGAAACAAGGAAAAACAAATCGCGGCCAGGACTAAGCATCTGTAACGAGCTTTTAAATGTCCTGGCTGCGGTGGGTGGGTTTTTTTAGAAGATAATATCACGATTCGGGGAATTCTGGAGTAAAGCTCTACACTTATCACCATGAAGGAACACAAACTCTTCGTCGCTACGTTCAGTGTGCTTGTTTTGCTGAGCTGCACTTATTCTGTTCAGTTTCCTGACTCCCAGCAGTAAGTAGCTATCTTCAGTTATTATTATTATTACAAACAAAAATGAAACGACACTGTCTGTGCAAGTGTGGTGTTGTAGCTCACGTGGCTCCATTACCTTTAAAGTGTACTGTGTGTAGGATAAATAATGGCTTCAACACTGCGTAGTGTATCAACGTATCTCATAGAAAGCCGTCTGGGAATATTTTTGGATGCATGCCAACCACACGTTGCTTCTCAGCGTCAGAGTGGAGTTCTGCTACACTTCCCAGAGAGAACCCTAGAATAAACAAAACGACCCACTTCCAAATGAAGTTTTGTTAGACCTGATATTAATGGATAACAAATGTTTTTGACTTTGTTTAAGGACAGCAGGGCAGAAAGTTGTGACATATTGAGAGTCATGAAGCTTTTCAGTACAACCCACTCTACTGCCATTGTTTGTCTATGGAGAATCCAGAAATGTATGCTTTAAATTATGAATGTGTTGCTGAAATACCAGATCTCAATAATTAGAATGGCTGCCCACAACTTTTGTTTATATAGTGTTTTTTTAGGTAGCAGTATGGCTGAAATGTAGTGTGACAATACACATTATGTACAGTATTATTTTTTTTTTCTTTTGGTAAAAGGTGAAAGGCTGTTTCATTCGATTACTTTTTCTTCTCACAGCTTTGGGGACTATACTAACTTATTGTAACTTTGGTGTAACTAATAAAGCAAT
Organism: Ancistrus triradiatus; assembly: GCA_025084515.1. Taxonomy (NCBI): domain Eukaryota; kingdom Metazoa; phylum Chordata; class Actinopteri; order Siluriformes; family Loricariidae; genus Ancistrus; species Ancistrus triradiatus. The sequence goes on along the minus strand of JAJAGP010000852.1, from coordinate 213,646 downwards.
ATATAATGCAACATGATATGGTGTACCATACCAGATATGATATGTATACAGGCAAAATGCATATTTATAAATATAATAACATTACTACATATACTCACCGGGCACTTTATTAAGTACACCTCCTTGTGTGTTCCCCCATTGTCCATTTTGTCGGTCCCACTTCTTGCTTATGTAAAGATGCGCTTTGCAGTTATACAATTACAGGCTGTAGTCCATCTGTTTTCCAACGTACTTTGTTACTCTGTTCTTTAATGGTCAGGATCCCTACAGGACCACCACAGGTCTATTATTTGGGTGGGTGGATCGTTCTCAGCACTGCAGTGACACTGATGTGGTGGTGGTGTGTTTGTATGTTGTGTTGGTATCAGTGGATCAAACACAGCAGTGCTGCTAGAGTTTGTAAACACATGAAAATAGTCCACCAACCAAAAATAGGCAAAGTCTTGTAGGCAGCATCCTGTGATCACTGATGAAGGAATCAAACTGTGCAAAAACAGATAAGCTACTGTCTCTGAGCTTACATCTACAAAGTGGAGCAATATGGTAGACTTGTTAAATAGAGTGCACAGTAAGTGAACATAGTGTTTAAAAACTCCAGCAGCACTGCTGTGTCTGATCCAACTGTATCAGCCTAGCACCCAATAACAGTAGTCAGTGTCACTGCAGTGCTGAGAATCATCCACTATCAACATAGTACGTGATATTTCGTGGCCCTGTGGCGGTCCTGACCATTAGAGAACAGAGTAAGGGGGACTAACAAAGTATGTAGAGAAATGTATGGACTACAATCTGTAATTGTAGAACTACAAAGTGCATCTATATAATAAGCGGAACTGATAAAATATTGCATTTAAAGAACATAGATCTAGCACTGTCTTAGCTTCACCACACGTTTGTGGATGTGTGTAATGGGACAAACAAAGGAGATTTATGATGTATGAGTTTATATAAAAAGCAAAAAAGAGTTTGGACCCAGGGAAACCAAAGCATCTCTCAGATTCAGGCATCCAAATCAGGAGAACACTGAACAACAATGATGTTCATAGCAGGGTTGCAAGAGGAAACCACTTCTCTCCTAAAAGAAAAAAATTGTGACATTCTCGGTTATGTATGTTTTTTTTTATATATATATATATATATATATATATATATATATATATATATATATATATTTTATATATATATAATATACAGTGCCTTGCAAAAGTATTCGGCCCCCTTGAACTTTTCAACCTTTTGCCACATTTCAGGCTTTAAACATAAAGATATGAAATTGTAATTATTTGTGAAGAATCAACAACAAGTGGGACACAATCGTGAAGTGGAACGAAATTTATTGGATATTTTTAACTTTTTTTAGAAATAAAAAAACTGAAAAGTGGGGCATGCAAAATTATTCGGCCCCTTTACTTTCAGTGCAGCAAATTTTTCGTGAAGTGGAACAAAATTTATTAGATATAACACTGAAAAGTGGGGCGTGCAAAATTATTCGGCCCCCTTGCGTTAATACTTTGTAGCGCCACCTTTTTGCTGCGATTACAGCTGCAAGTCGCTTGGGGTATGTCTCTATTAGTTTTGCACATCGAGAGACTGAAATTTTTGCCCATTCTTCCTTGCAACAGCTCGAGCTCAGTGAGGTTGGATGGAGAGCGTTTGTGAACAGCAGTTTTCAGCTCTTTCCACAGATTCTCGATTGGATTCAGGTCTGGACTTTGACTTGGCCATTCTAACACCTGGATACGTTTATTTGTGAACCATTCCATTTTGTGAACCATTCCATTCCAGATTTTGCTTTAAGTTTTGGATCATTGTCTTGTTGGAAGGTAAATCTCCGTCCCAGTCTCAGGTCTTTAAGCAGACTCCCAACAGGTTTTTTTTTCAGAATGGTCCTGTATTTGGCTCCATCCATCTTCCCATCAATTTTAACCATCTTCCCTGTCCCTGCTGAAGAAAAGCAGGCCCAAACCACGATGCTGCCACCACCATGTTTGACAGTGGGGATGGTGTGTTCAGGGCGATGACCTGTGTTGCTTTTACGCCAAACATAACGTTTTGCATTGTGGCCAAAAAGTTCGTCTGACCAGAGCACCTTCTTCCACATGTTTGGTGTGTCCCAGGTGGCTTGTGGCAAACTTTTTATGGATATCTTTGAGAAATGGTTTTCTTCTTGCCACTCTTCCATAAAGGCCAGATTTGTGCAGTGTACGACTGATTGTTGTCCTATGGACAGAGTCTCCCACCTCAGCTGTAGATTTCTGCAGTTCATCCAGAGTGATCATGGGCCTCTTGGCTGCATCTCTGATCAGTCTTCTCCTTGTTTGAGCTGAAGGTTTAGAGGGACGGCCGGGTCTTCGGGTGTCTTGGTAATTTGCAGTGGTCTGATACTCCTTCCATTTCAATATGATCGCTTGCAACAGTGCTTCTTGAGATGTTTAAAGCTGGGAAATCAAATCTTTTTGTATCCAAATCCGTCTTTAAACTTCTCCACAACAGTATCTCGGACCTGCCTGGTGTGTTCCTTGGTCTTCATGATGCTCTCTGCGCTTTAAACAAAACTCTGAGACTATCCCAGAGCATGTGCATTTATACGGAGACTTGATTACACACAGGTGAATTCTATTTATCATCATCAGTCATTTAGGTCAACATTGGATCATTCAGAGATCCTCACTGAACTTCTGGAGTGAGTTTGCTGCACTGAAAGTAAAGGGGCCGAATAATTTTGCACGCCCCACTTTTCAGTTTTTTTATTTCTAAAATTTTTTTTAAATATTCAATAAATTTCGTTCCACTTCACGATTGTGTCCCACTTGTTGTTGATTCTTCCCAAAAAATTACAATTTCATATCTTTATGTTTGAAGCCTGAAATGTGGCAAAAGGTTGAAAAGTTCAAGGGGGCCGAATACTTTTGCAAGGCACTGTATATATTTATATACAGTGACCCCAGATGACATCAGCTGTTGTTCAGTAATGTTCAACAAAAAGCAGTAATTCATTCATTCATTCATTCAATCATTAATTTTCCATATCTACTTCATCCAGTCCAAGGTAGTGGGGAGCCAGGTCCTAACTGGTACAACAGGGCACAATGCAGGAACCAGCCCCAGAAGGGGGAGCAAATTTATTGCAGGGCATGCAAAGGGATGTTATAAAAAGAAGCATGTGTATAGAATGTGAGATGAAACCAGAGTACCTGGAGTACATTCAAACTCCACACAGATGGGATCCAGACTGAGAATCGAACCGTTGATGTCTGGAGCTGTGAGACGTGGAAAGATAAAGTGTGGTTGATCTTAAAAATAACCACAGAAATCAGATATAAGGTGTGGTTACTGATATAAACTGAAAATGCATATTTACTTTATACACTCACCGAAAACAATCAGCCAAAGATCCTGTCCTTCACAGGTTCCATTGTCGTACAGGATTAGTTTGTCACTTTAGATTTAAACTAAATAAAAATGAACATATTTACAAGTTTATAGTTACTTGTCTCTCCCATTTATAGGAACTGTCATCTTAAAATGCTATTTGTGTTGAATTCTCCATATTCTATAAATAAACCATGTTCCATGTTTGTATTTGTTTCCTTGGTATTTTACAGTTATGACATTTTTATTACTTTTGGTGCCTCTACCATACTGTGAGACTTCGGTACATAGTTTTCTGTAAGATCTACAATAAGAATTACAGCTAATAGTTGTTTAGGGTCCTTGAGCAAGGCCCTGAACCTACAATTGTCTTGTAAGGGACTGTGGTAGCCTAGTGGTTAAGGTGCAAGACTATTGACCAGAAGGTCCAGGGTTCAAATCATGTTTCTCCTATGCAAAAAGTCAGAAGATTCTTCCTTCACAAGTGTGGGAATGACAGTGCAATATTACATCAAATCCATCTCATTGGGTGCCCAGCACCCCTAAAGCTGTGATCCTAGAATTCGAGATTAATGTGTAAAGATATACAGGCTTTTTAGTGGCTAAATTTAGGTTTAAAGAAGGCATTTCCAATGTAAGATGGTGGTAACAGAGGATTCTAGAAAAGGAAACTCAGAAGGATCAACCACAGATTAGGTACAATCATATATATTTAGCTCTATGTATAATCTTTTTGCACGTGCTGTCTTTCTGACCTTTCACTGGAACCTTTTATGAATCCTACTGAATGTTTTAAATATATGTTTCTTATGGAATTTTTAAAGGTCAGTAATGCTTGAAATGTACAGGTGCTTGTGCTTCACCCTCAGACTTGATAAGGCCTATAATTCATGGTATCGTATTCTGTGGGTAAAATCTTGGGGGCATTGTTTTCATATCTTTGAGTCACATGAAGTTCAGTCTTAACCTAAGGAAAACTGGCCAGAATTTGTATTTATGTGAGGCTCAGAAACACACATGCTTCACGCTTGTGCCCTCACATAGACTTCCTGTCCATGGATTTGGTAGAGTGCATGTTTGGATTCACTCTGGCACAATTCACGTTCAATAAGTAAGTTCCACATCAACACCTGAGGGAACGCCTGAAGTTCTCTGAATTGAAGCTATTCTAAGAGTGAATGAAAGAAAAAAGAGGTGGACAGAGATAGTGTGGATCCCTTAAATAAAATTATCCAAGCCTATGCAGTTCTGACGTTTCAACCTTTGTGTAATTCATTTCAACTGATTAAAATTGTTGATGGGTCAAAGAGCTGGCTCTTATTCTGACCAGTAGACTGAAAATGTTATTATAGTGGAGAAGCCTGTGCCGATTGAACTGTTTCTAATAATATATGGGGTCATATAGCTCTGGCCATTTTCATTGTCACAGTTACTTTGTGCAACAGGACACCTTTCTCTTTAGTGTAGCAGTACTTGTTGAAGTGTGATGACAGTGTTGTGCTTTATTTAGAGATGGCACAGAATTTGGGACATCATTTGGGAATGTGGGAGTCAGAATGCATTTCTGCTAACATTGGTCTCATGGTGTCATGGCTGTTTCTTCAGGGCAAGGTAACAGAGAGAAAAAGTGAGCTGTGTCTTTCTGACCATATGTACACAACTACACATAGACTCATACACACACACACACACACACCACAATAAAAATGACGGTATGGAAAATGAAAACAAACAATATATATATATATATATATATATATATATATATATATATATATATATATATATATACACTGCTCAAGGAAATAAAGGGAATACTTGGAGTTATATTGTGCTGTTTAAGTGTTCCCTTTATTTATTTTAGCAGTATATATATTAGGGTTGATACGGGGGTTTCGATGCTATACTGTGAATACATTAAGATTTTATTATTTTTTTATTTACTGAGCCGTACGTCAACCTTCTCTACAGTACTAAGATGCAGTCACCTGCATAGAGCCAGCTGCAGTTCTGGACCAACAGTTCAGGCACAGGCACGCTGTTGATGTACACATGCGACAAACTAGCAGCAGATTGTTTAATAGGTTCTGTGAGGAAATATAAACTCAAATATGATAAATAAGTTTTCATAATTTATTATGAAAACCTATAATGCAAATCTAGAGAGAATAAGGACACACATCCTTCAGAGGAGAGTGTGGACCCTGAGGTGCCTCTACCATACCTTTCAAAAAATATAAAAATATATCAACAATGGCAGCGCTCTGGTGATTTTTTTTTTTTTTTTTAACCCCAGCAAAGCAAGCCATGTTCCAAGCTTGCAGAGCAGGAAGTTGTATTGGCCTCTTTGATCTCTACATTAAAAATGGAATTAAAATAAAATTGGCTGATTAGATACAGTGGTGCTTGAAAGTTTGTGAACCTTTTAGATGTGAATCCACCTTCTAAATGGAATTCAAATCAAATTTCTTTCTTCGTTTTGTATTGAAAATATATCATATCGTGGATCAAAAACAGCAATACGTATCATATCCCCTTATACATGTATATGTTATGACTGTGGTAGCCTAGCGGTTAAGGTACTGGACTCTGGACCAGAAGGTCCAGGGTTCAAATCCCACCTCTGCCAAGCTGCCACTGTTGGGTCCTTGAGCAAGACCCTTAACCCACAATTGCTTGGATTGTAAGATTGTATCAATTGTAAGTCGCTCTGGATAAGGGCATCTGCTAAAATGCTGTAAATGTGAAAAAAATATATTTTTGATACAAAATGAAGAAAGAAATTTGATTTGAATTCCATTTAGAAGGTGGGTTCACATCTAAATGGTTCACAAACTTTCAAGCACCACTGTAACTAATCAGAAAGGTATGTAGACATGGTTTGAGGTTTTTGACCTGGAGTGTTATCCTGCTGAAAGTAGCCATCAAAAGTTGAGTACATTCTGGTAATAAAATGATGAACATGATCAGCAACAATGTTCAGCAACTGAGTATTGATCAGATTAGCACTAAGGGGCACAACGTGTGCCAACAAAGTGTCCCCCACACCATTACACCACCATCAGCAGAATGAGCCATTGATACAAGGCTTTCATGTTATTCACACCAATTTCTGACCCTACTATCCAAATGTCACAGCAGAAATGGAGACTCATCAGATCAGATTGTTTTCCAATCTTCTGTTCCTATTTTGGTGAGTCTATGCGAATTGATGTTAGTTGCCTGTTCTTCTGCTGCAGTAGCCCATCTGCTCCAAGGTTGGATGTGTTGTGCATTCAGAGATGCTTTTCTGCAGACCTAGGTTGTAATGAGTAGTTATTTGAGTTACTGTTGCCTTTTTATCAGCTTGAACCAGTCTAGCCATTTTCCTCTGACCATTGGCATCAACAAGGCTTTTTTGATGCATTGGCACTCTCACTGGACTCTGTAAACCCTAGAGATAGATGACTCTGCTTGGAAAGTCCAATAGATGACCAGTTTCTGAAATATTCAGACCATGTCATGTTCAAAGTCACTTATATCACCTTTCCTCCGCATTCTGATGCTCAGTTTGAAATTCAACAGGTTGTCATGACCATGTCTACATACCTAAATGCACTGAGCTTCTGCCATATGATTGGCTGGTTAGATATTTGCGTTCTTGAGTAGTTGAATATGTGTACCTAATGAAGTGTCTGGAGAGTGTGTGCAACATATGACACACTTCCTCTGACAAAGAGACTTGCTGTATATTGTATGTTCATATATTACATTTCTGTATAGGATCAGCCCAGTGTCAGGATGTTATAGACTGATTAGTTGAAGGATGTGCGACACTGCCATTTATATCTTTCTATGCAGTAATAAAACTCACTTGTAGTTCTGAACCCGCAATTATTCACTGTTCTTTATAACAGGCTGATGTTTTTTCATCTGCTCCTGTCATCCTCTCACAAACTAGACCCTCACAGAGAACCAGACAGAGAGAACGATAATGTGTCTCGATGCTGCCTTGTGTCAGGGTGGATATTACAGTTAGGCACTTTGGTATTGTCTTATGTTTCATATAATCCACACGCTCAATTAAATCTATATACCATTTTCCCATTGCTTTCATGTCAGTGTTCTCTACCACTAAGAGGACATTTAAAGGCCAATTTGGATCTATTAGGGTGGATTAGAGATTTAAGAGAAAGAGAGACTGGGAAGTATTACAGCTCTCTTTACAAGTGTGTACATCCAGAAGAGGACAAAAGAATTTGTTAAGAGCTGGTGGTGCTAGCTTACCTTCTCTTGAGTGTAAGTGTGGGCAGACAAGTAGGCTTGAGTCAGCTCTGGGCTGAGTGTGCAGTCTTGTGTCATCCACATTGGTAACATTCCCACCTTAAGATTGACGTCGCTGTGTGAGGGGTGCGAGTTTGAGTTTACATAGTATCAGGTTTGCCATTAATGCAAGCAGAACTAAACAGGATGATTATTTGAAACCATGAAACCATTTCGACAAGATGTGTGTGTGTGTGTGTGTGTGTGTGTGTGTGTGTGTGTGTGTGTGTGTGTGTGTGTGTGTGTGTGTGTGTGTGTGTGTGTTTAAATTTATCTTTACCTCAGGGTCTTATCTGATTGACTGAGTAGTTCTGATGTCCCTATGGCAACAGCCTTTGTAAGACTTACTTAATAGGACTTTAGTGTCAAAAGTGCCATATTCATCGGCACTTCAGGTATTTTTAGACTATGAAGGCACAGACGGTGTTAATATGCACTAATCACAAAGGGTGGGAGTTACTCTACCAGTGTGACATGTTGTGAACCCGGATCCCTGTTGTGATAGGTCAGCATCTTAACAACTGCTCTCCCTACTGAGTGCATTGCTAAGTAATGTATTTTCTATTTTTCCTGTGATTTCCATTACCACTGTTTACTTATAGACTGCAAGTCATTAAACTGTTTTTTTATGAGAGGCTTAGATGATTGTAGTGCTGTAATCATTCATGCATTGTGTCATCATTATTTTCATTACATTCATGAGCAGAACGAGCTCTTGCAAGCAGAAGAAAGAAAAAGTCACATTTTCCATTGAGTGGTCTAACAGATGAGCTCAAACAAGTGAGAGAAGGGTATTAAAAGAAGAATCAGGAGATGACTCCAGCTTGGGGTGAAAAAAAAAAGTCAGGGCTTTGCTTCTGACTCACATACTCTTCTATTTTAGGATACAGCTGTCGTTCTGTTGGATTGGCTATTTTAACTATTAGCTGTGCTCTGTCAGTGGATCTACAAATATTGTAAGGCTCACTGGATTGAGAAGTGCTATTGAGACATTTTGGCATAACTTCTGAAGATGAGCTAAAAGGGTTATAAGAACTTCACCTTTTGATGAACTAATTTAATATCACACTGACAAAATGAGAAAAATCCAAAGTTAATTGACAAATAAAGTCCTCATCAAGACAGAATTATTTTTAACTAAACCACATGTCCCACAATTATTGGAACACCTAGATTTTTTGTAGAAACAACATGTAACTGAAGCTTTTTCCATTTCTGTTTCATATTTAAAGTTGATCAGGGGGTCTAGGAACTTAATAATCCATGACTTTTTGTTCAGAATTCAGGGTTGATAAAAATAGCTGCTTGGCTGAAAATGCCCATGTATACATTTAGGACAATAATCAAAGTTTCAGTCAATTTGCCTAGACAAGGGAAGGTTTTTGTGGTCAAAAAAATTGGGGATTAATATCCTAATAATAGATTAGTAATTGTGGAGAGGACTGTATATCCATTAAGTTTTGTTTGTGAGTTGAGTTATGGCTTGCTATCCTCATTCTTGCCCATTTGTGGAAATATAAACTTGTAGCACTTGTAAATTAAGTGCCTTGCAGTCTTGATGTTTTAATATCCTGCTATTGACCAAACAGGCTTCTGTAGCTCTTGGATTGTAGGTTAGTGCACCTAGTTCTTGCCAGCATTTGAACAAAATGCTAGTGGCTAGTCAACTACTCCTTTTTTGATACATCCTAAGCATCCGATTTGTAAGTGGTGGGCCAAAAACAGGTTTAATTGCAGACATGGACAAGAACTTCTAATATGCATTTACTTTAAAGGGTGGTTTCCTTCTTGCAAAGAGTATGACTGCTCATTGGTACGTTACACTGAACAGTAAAGTATACCATCAGAACTATTTGTAGTGTGTACCCTTGGTTAAATTTAGATTTTTCAAAATGAAAGATGCTAACACAAGCTCTTCAACATTTTACTACAATATTATCACAATAGCACTGCCAATTTGCTCAAATTAAAACTATGAACAAAAGAAAAAAGAAGAGTTGGCATATGAGTAATTACTCCAGGTGATCTTTTTTTTGTAAGGCCTCATTAACCTGTTTGACTTGTTAGGCCTTAAATGCAGTCAGATGTAGATACTTCCAGAGGTTAATGTATTCTGCAAATGAAATGCTCGCACAGTAGAGGTCAGGTCTGACCCATTCACCCCATGTTCTCTCCACGTTTGTTCAGATTCCCGCTTGCTACTCCAGATATCTCCCACATCACAGAAACATGTCACCAAGTGGTTTGATTATTTGAAATTTCCTGTAGGTGTGGTGATTGTTACAGATAAGTGAGTTTTGTCCTATTATAGAATGTCTGAGCTGCAGCTCCTGAGTAGGCTGCAAATCCACCACGACAGGCAATTAGATGAATTAATAAATGAAGATTCATTGCATCCTGTAGAACACCAGTGAAATGTGAATACATTTTAATTATTTTGGTTCTTCAAGTTTTTGTGAGGTTTATGAGCAAAAATGTTGGTCTCCATAAGACCCCATGTTATGATCTTCTGTACTGTAAACCAGTTGCACCTGCTCATCAGACCTATGACCCTTTGCTATATGACGCTCCTCTGGGGCTTTCAACCTCTTCCATGTAATTGGTAGCCCTTTTACTACTGCATAATGGAACGAGATGTCCAGTCGCTCTGATGAAAGCTGTGTCTGTTTGTGTGATTAATACTTAAGTGGAGCTGTACTGTAATCAGTACATTGAACTAGAGAAACAGCAGGCCTAGGGTTCTACAGACCAAAGGCAGTTCTCAGGCTTTCTCTGACAGAGAGAGAGAGAGAGAGAGAGAGAGAGAGAGAGAGAGAGAGAGAGAGAGAGAGAGAGAATATAGTGTGGGCTGAGAGTTAAAATAATTAGAGTTAAAATGGGAACAGTATGTTGTGTGAGAAGGGTTCAGCAGACTCAGCGACACAGACTCAAGCAGGGGGATGGGGGTAAGGGAAATTTTCCATTTACTGCTCCAACTCTATCCCATCATGCAGTACTTCACTTGTAGTATTCATATGGTTTCTGTTTGGTTATATGACAAAATAGCTTCCTATTAAGACTCCTTAGAGGTGAAGTAACGTTCATAACGCACATGTAATTTTACAAAACGGCACTTGTAACAACTGTACTCTAAATAAATGGCACCCCCCTTCCAAGACAAGAATCGAAGCACTGGAAGCATAGCTCGTTTGCTGCCGCACCAAGACTTGAGCATACAGAGCTGAGAAAAAAAACGCACATGCTGTGAGTGATTACACACAATACACATGCAAATTTTGAAGGATTAAAGGCACTCCACACATGAAAACATATTTTAAAAAATGACTAGCTTGTGTAAGTGCATTTGGAAGTCTTCGGACCCTTTAATTTTTTCCACATTTGGTTATGTTGCGGTCTTGTGCTTAAAAAACAACAACAAGTTTTTCCCCAGCATTCTGCACTCAGTACCCCATAATGTCAAAGTGAAACCAGAATTTTTTCCAAATGTTTTGAAATGGGAAAACTAAAATATTGCAGTGACACATGTATTCAGAACTTTACTCAGTACTCAGTTGAAGCATCTTTGGCAGTGATTCTCCTGTCTGCTTGGTTATGATGCCACAAGGTTTGCACACCTGGATTTGGAGATTTTCTGTCATTCTTCTCAGCACTTCCTCTCAAGCTCTGTCAGGTTGGATGGGGACCGTCAGTGGACAGCCATTTTCAGATCTTTCCAGGGATGTTCGCTTGGATTCAAGTCAGGGGCTCTGGCTGGGCCACTTAAGGACATTCACAGTCACAAGGACAGTCTCCTTGTCCCAGCCGCTGAAAAACATCCCCACATAATGACTCTGCCATCACCATGTTTTACTGTAGGGATGGTACTGGGCAGGTGATGAGCAGAGCCGAGCAGAGAGAATTGTGGCGATAGTTCAACTTTGGTTTCAACAGACCAGAGATTACTGTTTCTCACAGTTTGAGAGTCCTTTAGGTGCTTTTTTGCAAACTCCAGGCAGCTTTTTTACTTAGGAGAGGCTTCTGTCTGGCCACTCTACCATAAAGCCCAGCTCGATGGAGTGCTGCAGTGATGGTGGACCTTCTGTAATTTCTTCCATTCCATCTTTGGAGCTCAGCCAGAGTGACCATTGCGTACTTGGTCACCTCTCTTTCCAAGGCCCTTCTCCCCTGATCACTTACTTTGGCGGGGTGGCCAGCTCTAGGAAGAGTCATGGTTGTTCCAAACTTCTTCAATTTAAGAATTATGGAGGGCACTGCGCTCTTGGGAACTTTCAGTGCAGCAGAATTCTTGTCTCCTTCTCCAGATCTGTGCCTCCTCACAATCCTGTCTCTAATCTCAACACGCAGTTCTTTCCTCCTCATGGCTTTGCTTTTGCTCTGATATGCTGTGAGACCTTATACAGACAGGTGTGTGTCTTTTAAGATCATGTCCAGTCAACTGAATTAGCCACTGGTAGACTCCAGTCAAGGTGCAGAAACATCAAAGACAATCAAGAGAAACGGGAGGCCCACAGAGCTAAAGTCATAGCAGAGGGTCTGAAAACTGTAGATGTGAAATTTTAGTTTTTCCTTTTTAATAAATTTGCAAAAATGTCTCTCATTCTGTTTCCACCTCATTATGGGGTATTGAGTGCAGATTGATGGGGGAAACCTTTTTTTGTTTTATCACATCACAAGGCCTCAACATAAGTGATCAGTGATCTCTGAACATGTAACGCAAACAATATTGGTGTCATATAAAAAATATGTTTAATAAATATACTGACCTTGTAATACTGAGCCAAGTTTTAGTAACTTTACTGAAAATGCTTCATGCTGCATTTGTTTTCCACAATGAAAACACAAATGATATAACCTTTAGTGTATTGCAACCAGATATATACAAATGCAGTATGTTTAGTAGCTATATAAAAACATACCCTTTCACATTGCTGTAATACAGTATCTTCATGAAGTCATAAATACGCTGCCATGTGGGCTTGACCATAGCTACAGTATGCATCTTGTCATTCCATGTGATCACTCCACACAGCTTATGCTGGTTTTACATCACAAGACACTGCCAAAGTCTAGTTTCACCTACTATGCCAATCCAGCAGGCCTAACACGTTACAGTGTAAAACTGTTACTCTACCTTATATATTTACATTTTAATGAGTGTATTACTGCTCCAAATGAGAGGAAGACAGATTGTAATTTTAAATGACAAATTCGTTCTCATTGTCCCTTTCTCAGCTCCTTTCAATACTGTGTGGTTTCTCTTTCTGTAATATGACTTCTAGGTCTTCTGAGATGGGGTCCTAGACCCTGCTGTCTGGATGCCAGTCTCAGATTTATACCCTGAAATCAAAATAGCACCCAGTGAGCTGAGGGATATTATAAGACACTGTGAAGGTTTCAAATTGCTTCTTAGCCCCATTTTGTAGGCAAAGCATGGCAAAGAAGGTTGCATTGCAGTTTCAGACTATTTAAAGATAATATAAATGGCAGTAGATTAGCTGATACTTAAATTCCCTGCAATGAGTGACTGTGCTACTCTTTATCAGTATTGCTTAACCTGATCAAGACATGGGATTTTTAATTCTGTGAATGGCAATCATTTGTCTTACTGTTAAAAAAAAAAAAAAAAAAAAAACTAAACAAAAAAAACTGTAGGCTATAAATCAGTCATGCCAGTTATGGGATAATGGGATAATGAAGAGCCACATTTTTAAACTTCTAAACACTTTTTCAAATATGTTAAAAAGATATATTTAAATATTGTGTACTACACTGGGGTGGCACGGTGGCAGTGGTCGTTAGCATTGTCACCTCACAGCCCCAGAGATCACTTGTTCGTTTCTGTCCCAGACTCCACCTCTGTGGAGTTTGCATGTTCCACCTGTGCCCATGTTTGTTTTCTTTTTGTACTGTGGTTTTGTTCTGCATTCAAAATATGTACAATGGGCCAGTTGTGTACAATGTCCCCGAAGTGTGTGTGTGTGTGTGCGCACGTGCCATGCAATGGGTTGGCGCCCTGTCTAGGGTTGGTTCCCACCTAGCACCCTGTGCTGCTGTCTAGACTTGGCTCCCCTGTGACCCTGAATGAATGAATTGATTAAATAATGAGTTAATTAATTTAATGCACACTACACTGAATACTAAAGTGTCTTTCCAGCTATCAGGGGAATGTCATTAATGTTCAGTATGTTAAAAGTTATCTTCCAATTTTTTCTTCTGTTAAGCTACTTCAAATTTTCAAACTTTTCCTCACTACATTTCGTGGGAGAGCCAGCGACGCCGGTACAGGGCTCAAGGCAGGAACAACCCTAGACAAGGCGACAACCCTTTGTACAGTTATTTATTTCACTTTCACATAATCATTTTCAAGTTCATGCGAAATGTTTTCTAAAACTGCATTTTTATTTAATTAAGAGAAGTTTCATTAAAGCAACATCCCCATTTCTTGGTAACAAACAGAATATTTGCAAAGTGAAGGAAGCCATTGCAATGTGTGAAAGAGTGACAGAACTACTATATATTATCATCAATACCTTCTTTCTTTATTATTAACACTTGAGGTTATCATTTATGTTGTGGCAAGGTAGAGTAGAAGTAATCCACTTCCACCATTTAGAGGACAGAAATCTTTGCTTCTTTTTTAATGGTCAATAATATAGCAAACAAGCTTTGAGAAATGATGGCCAATCATTGAGGAAAAACACCAAATTTTCAGTGCCAAAATGGCCTTTGCTCTTGTGAAGATCGCCCCCCAAAAAAGGAGGACACCCCAGTTATCAGCACCACAGATTACAGCTGAATTAAATTCTTCATGGAGCTCTAGCAGCAAACACATCTCGAAATCAAAACGTTGATTTGTATTGATGTCTTGCCTCAAAGCTTTTTACAACTCTAAGGTGAATTAAATACAGAAAAATAAAGACTTTTGAATGGTACTGTATATTTATTTTAATCTATGTTGTATTACTGTGTCATCTTGAGAGAACTGCAGAATCTAATTGGCCATGCTATTTTCTTTTTCCAGCCTTTCTCTGACTGTAGTGCCCCATTGATATTATATGCAGAATCAGTGTATAGTTCATACCATTATAACACTCTTCATATTACGAAACATCAATATCTAGCTGGTGACAGCTAGTGGAGAATGGGAAATGAGCTGTGTTCATTAACCAGAGTGGAAAATGTATTTGAATCTGTCTTCTGTCACTTCCTCACTCAGCTCCCTCTGCATACATTAACCAGTCAGTGACCCCCAACCACACTTCACTTTGCACCTGTCATCTAAAGCAGTATACTGGCACTCATACAGTTACAGTACATTTTCACAGTTTTATTCTAATATTTATGTTTCCTAATTTTGTAATCTTCCATACCCACTTAATCCAGTTCAGGTTTGTGGGGATCCAGTGGATAACTGGGAGCAGAGGGGGCAAGGCTGTACTAACCCTGGACAGGGCACCAGTCCATTGCAGAGCACATGAATGCACACACTCACTTACACTAGAGCACTTTAGAGATGCCATCTGGTGCATATCTGGAGAAAACTTCACATTTTACCTTCTACTGCATATCCTGGTCATATCCTAGAAACTAAACACATGAAGTTGCTGCTTGTATACACGAGTTGTCACTTCACTGCTTGTAATAAAAAATGTGCTAAATTAATCCCATTTATTGTTTGCTCCCAGGGCACAGGAATGGGCAGAGCAGATTCAGGAGGACCTTGTGCAGCTGATTGATGCTGAAACTGGCAGGCAGCAACTTACTGAGGTAAATTTGCACAATCCATCATATAGACACTGCATTTCTGTTAATTGCATATTTATAAGTAACTGTACATGGATTTACTGTACATGGACTGTGGTGGCCTAGCAGGTTCATTTGTTCTGATTTTAGATCATCCACTGTGTTCAACGTTAACCTTACATTTACAGCATTTAGCAGACGCCCTTATCCAGAGCGACTTACAATTGGTACAGTCTTACAGTCCAAGCAATTGTGGGTTAAGGGTCTTGTTCAAGGACCCAACAGTGGCAGCTTGGCAGAGGTGGGATGTGAACCCTGGACCTTCTGGTCCATAGTCCAGTACCTTACCCGCTAGGCTACCACAGTCCAGTTAGTACTCATCTACGTACAAGCTTAGAGTTTTCAAATACTGTAAATATACAGTATGTAAATCGCTGATAAGGCAAATTGAGACTGAGGTACTGAAATTGACCTTGTGGCTTTGTCCATGTGGCTAATTAACCAATCAGCTAGACAGAATGCATTTATAAGATGGCATTCCAAGAGAAATTGTATAGGATATCTAGCAGGATAAAGATACAGACTATAATAATACAACATGGAGTTATTAGCCAGATCCTGGTCATTTGCTTAACATGCCATAATAAAGTTGAATTCAGCGTGTCACTGATACAAACCTTCACAACGCATCAGCCTTCCACTTGTTCCTAAATTTGACAACTAGTCTTTGATGTAGCTTATTCATTTATTAATTTTCTTATCCACTGAACCCTTGGTCAGGGTCACGGGAAAGTCGGTGCTCAGCCGGTGTAACTGAAGTGCACAAACAATAAATACTAACAGAATAAAGTTTACAGAAATAATGTATGTACAAATAACAGTGGAAGTATAACAAAGAAAAAAGAGAATAGAAATCATTACCTTAGGTTCATTTTCAAACAATACCTGACTCTACTTTTCCAATCAGTTGTCCTTGGTCTTTATACAGCTACTTGTAACACTTGATCTCCCACTTGGCTGAAATGTAAACCTGTTGCCACTCCTGCTCTTTATGGACAGTGTTGTAGCTATATTGAGTTATAGTTATATTGTGTAAATGGAAGAAAATATAATTAATTCAGATTAGAGGACAGGGAGATAGGAAGGAATCGATGACACAGACAGGATGCTTAATATTGCTCAATTATTTTGGTTGCTAATAAATGGTTATACATCAAATCTTATCTCACTTAACTGGTAGCAGCTGCATTAATAAAATATATTACTACAAGTTTTATTGCTTCGCAACCATCTTTTATTGGTCAGAGAATGACGGTTCTATCAGCAGTGCCGTCTGAGGGATCGGAGATCACGGATCTTCAGTTTACGCACTGAAATTCCTCCAGATTTTTGAATTGTTTAATGATATTATGCAATGTAGAGGGAGAAATATGCAAATCCCTTTCTATTGTCCATTGAAGAACATTGTTTTTAAACATTTCAATAATTATCTGTCACATTTGTTACCAAACTGGAGATGACCAGAATGAAATGACCAAACAAAACATGAAATATCTCAGGTTCGTACTGTTGGCAATGAAATAAAAGTCAGAGTAAATGTAAGGAACATTGCATTTTCCATGCCGTCCTAGCTTTTTCTGATTTGGGGTTGTATTTTTCCATGTTTTATCCCCACTTGTCCTAGTTAGGGTCTTTGGGGTTTTGTGCCTAACTTCGGAGAACACACTGTATAAGTGGATGCTTCATGGGACACCAGTCCCTCACTGGGCTGGATAGGAGCTGGTGTTGTAGCACTGGGGAATTATCCCCGACTGGTCTTCCTTCCTGTAGACACAGCATACATTAAAGCATATTGCTGATAGGAGAGGCTGAATTATTAGAATGAATAAGGCATTTCAACATTCTCACAATCTTCTAAAATGAAATGGCTTAGAATGGCTTATCTTTTATACTGTACATACAGTAGAATGTCTTAAATGCCCTGATCTACAGTGTGACTGCAGACTTTGATTCTGAAATACACGCATGTGCATGTGTTCAGGTAGTAAATGTCAGTGCAGTCTATTTCTGCTCTGCAGTTCACGTCAGTGTGTTTGCATGGGATCCTTCACAAAGGAAGCTAGCCGTTGAAGTTTATGGTTGCTTAACTACACTTTTACAAGATGGCTTTCAGTAGCACAGTGGGAGTACAGGAGAGGTGTAGCATGCCAGTTGAATATGACATCAAACTAAGAATGATTATGAAAGCATGAATATAATTAATATATTTAATAAGAAAAATGATAGAATAGTAATCATAATGATCCACCATAGAGGCCCATTTCTACTTTCCAGTGTGACATATACTAAAACTAAGGGATAGAACAGTGAACTATTATTATTTTTAAATACATTTTGCCTGGGTCTTGGATGAAGACACAAGTACACGTTACACCAGTTATTAGTCTACTTCTCAAAGCTTGGTTTTGGATGTATTTTGTTAGATGGTTACATGTGTGATCTAGAAATCCATCATTTAATGATATAAGAAATATCACTTTTTGATTTGTTAATTTGAAAGTTCTGATGGGGCAATCACAGTCGAGTAGGCTATTTCTCTGTGCTACCTAATAATATTAATATTGTTTGGCCAGCATGAGATTTATGTCCCCTCAAACATTTTAATGTGACTTTAATGGAACTTGAGTAAATGACTTTTAATAATACCAAATATATGTAAAGTTGGGATTCACATTGATGCCTGTGTCTACCCAAGCATCAACATTTCATGAGCTTGGATTTAAAATGGGTTGTTTTGGCATAACTTGTATATAAAGTGAACATGTTAATGTAGTGATGTGTAAAAATGATGAATTACTGTAGCCAGTGTCCTGAAGAAAGTCAGTGGTATTTATTGCCATTCCTCAATAGAACTGGTATACATTGGAACAAAATGTTGTACCTCGGGCCCCATGGTGCAACGGACAGTTTACAATGGACAACATTCTATATATCTTTGTGAAAAAGCTAAAGACTAAATGATAGGGCAAGGTTTTTGTTTTCCTAATGCTTAGCGTGATATTATTTAACCCTTCTTGCAATTCCTTTTCAAATTCAACTTATCAGTATTTTATTTTTTTGTTTGTTTGTTTGTTTCGTATTTAGGAGACCAGTCTTTGACTCTTTGTAGTACATGCCAGTTATCTGGTACATTTAAAATAATTCATTTTCATAATGAAGAATCTATACAGTTTTAAGTAATCTGTGAACGTTAATCAGATAGACTGCTTTACGCAGGTTGATTTTTTAACATTTTTTATTGAGTTGTTTTATGTGTTTGCATTCAGATTGTCCCTCTTTTTTCTGTACTTTACTAACAGATTTTCCAGAGAGTCAGAAAGCACTTCAGTGTTGAGCAGAACAATGCAACGCAACTGGTGGCCAATGCAGCTCGCAACATTGAAAGTCTGTTAGCCAACCGTTCCAAAGCTTTAGAGGTGGGTGTGTTTGTTATATTAAGGAGATCTAAGATGGCAGCGCACACATTCACATTCTGTGATTTGCAACCATTGATGACTCATATATTATGGTCTAAAACAGAGTTTTCAGGAAGCTTTTTCATTTATTCTACATTTGAACAATTTGTATTTGTCATTATTTCAGATGGTCTTGATGTGTACTGTTCAAAAAGCAGCCAAACATCATGTTTCTAAAAATGCAGCCTCTGTTGTACTTATATTCTTGTGCAGTTGTGGTTCTGTGCCTTCCACTTCTTGTCCTGTCCTGGATAAATCCAGTCCTCTTTCAAAACAATAGTTGACACCTCATTAGTTTCTTGGAATATGACAATGTGCCAAATTAAATATTCTTAAAATGAGTAGAAAGAAAGCTTGTTTTGACTTTCAAAATGTGAGTGCTTTACATAGTGTTTCCTGAAAGTGAATCCTTTAGGATTTCAGTATTTCTGCATAAATATGACTTAATCTGATGCATAAGCAGATTTTCACACAACTCTTAAAAGTAGGTAAAGAGAACCCAATTACACAAAGGAGAGAGAAATAGTAAACTTGGTCATTTATTTGTTTACTGTGGAAAATTATTCGGCATTATATATCTGTGAGTGGTAAAAGAATGTGAACCTCTAAAATTAGCAGTTATTTTGCAGATTCATTTGAACCAGGTGTTTTTAGTCAACTGGTAGTGGTTTTGTATTTAAAAGCAGGGTTCTGTCAAAGTCTGTTCTTCACACCGAAAGTGTATCATGGCGCAAACTAACTGAAGGCGTCTGTCACATTGGCTAATGTTGATGTTCATGAGTCCACCATCAGAAGAACACTGAACAACAACGGTGTGCATGGCAGGGTTACAAGGAGAAAGCCACTGCTCTCCAAAAAGAACATTGCTGCTTGTCTGCAGTTTGCTAAAGATCACGTGGACGAGCCAGAAGGCTATTGGAAGAATTTTTGTGGACGGATGAGACCAAAATAGAAGTTTTTGGTTTAAAAGAAAAGCGTTATGTTTGGAGAAAGGAAAACACTGTATTCCAGCTTAAAAACCTTATCCCATCTGTGAAACATGGTGGTGGTAGTATCATGGTTTGGGCCTGTTTTGCTGCATCTGGGCAGGACGGCTTGCCATCATTGATGGAACAATGAATTCTGAATGATATCAGAGAATTCAAAAGGAAAATGTCAGGACATCTGTCCATGAACTGAATCTCAGGAGAAGGTGGGTCATGCAGCCAGACAACGACCCTAAGCACACAAGTCGTTCTACCAAAGAATGGTTAAAGAAAATAAAGTTAGTGTTTTGGAATGGCCAAGTCAAAGTCCTGACCTTAATCCAATGGAAATGTTGTGGAAGGACCTGAAGTGAGCAGCTAATGTGAGGAAACCCACCAACATCCCAGAGCTGAAGCTGTTCTGTACGGAGGAATGGGCTAAAATTCCTCCAAGCCGGTGTGCAGGACTGATCAACAGTTACAGGAACCATTTATCTGCAGTTATTGATGCACAGGGGGGTCACACCAGACACTGAAAGCAAAGGTTCACATTCTTTTGCCACTCACTAATATGTAATATTGGATCATTTTCCTCAATAAATAAATGATCAAGTATAATATTTTGTCTCATTTGTTTAACTGGGTTCTCTTTTAGGACTTTTAGGACTTGTGTGAAAATCTGATTATGTTTTAGGTCACATTTATGCAGAAATATAGAAAATTCTAAAGGGTTCACAAACTTTCAAGCACCACTGTATGTAACAGTAAATATATAATAATAAAATGAAATAAGTAAATTAATTAATGTTATTATGAAAAAGATTACAATACATATACTTGATTGAAATATGTGCTTAATTTTCACGTGAACTGAATCTCGAGAATATGGGCTATGCAGCTAGACAGCGACCTTAAGCACACAAGTAGTTTTACAAAATAATGGTTAAAGAAGAACAAAATTAATATTTTGGAATTACTAAGTCTTTGCATTAATGGAAATATTGTGGAAGCAGTTCATGTGTGGAAACCCATCAATATCTCAAAGTTTAATATCTCCAAGCCAATGTGCAGGACTGGTCACTGTTCAACGTTCAGGTATTGCTGAACAGTGACATACTTTTGCCACTCACATATATGTAATATTTGATGATTTTCTCTACTTTTAGGACTTGTGTGAAGATCAGATGATGATTTATGTCAAATCTATGCTGAAATGTAGAGATTTCTAAATGATTAAAGCCTCACTCTGGATATCCATCGCTTTTGTATTCAGTATTGAGCACATACAGGGCTCTAAACTGCATCCTCATTTAAGTGATCTGAAGCCACCCAGTCCCAGCTCCAGTGTAACTGAATTTGGAGCTGCAGGTGGCTCTCTTCTAAATTGATCAGTATTGATCTGAGAGTGGCGGGAGTCAGCCTAGAATGTTTTCTTATGCCATCCAGGTCAGGCTTGTAATTACAACATAGATGGAAAGGTTTTTTTAGTCCTTTTACTCAACTGGTTTGAGGGCGTTACCATGAATATGTCTATAGAAACCTGAGAAGTAAGCAAGCTGATGGATTCTTAAATGCACATTGTGTTTTAGTAGCACCAAGGTGTGTATTAAAATAGATCAGTTAATGTTATGAATGCTGAAGTATAGCTGTGTAGAGTAATGTAGGTTCGAGACTGTAAGAAGGAACTTTGAAAATATCACTGAGATGACTCAATGAAAAAAATCATCCTTCGGGTTTTTTATGTGCAGAGAGACATAATAATTAATAATTTAATCATAAGTAATTATTTACTGGGCAATAATGATTTGTAGGTCTAAAAATATGTTAAAGTACATTTTTTGTAAAAACACTACATTTATCTGCAACAATCAACTTGGACTTTAGACCGGACATTTACAGATGTAGCAGAGTGTCTTTACATTAACATTTACAGTGGGGCAACAAAGTATTTAGTCAGCCACTGACTGTGCCAGTTCTCCTACTTAGAAAGGTGAGAGAGGTCTGTAATTTTCATCATAGCTACACTTCAACTATGAGAGACAAAAATGAGAAAAAAAAAAATCCAGGAATCACATTGAAGGATTTTTTTAAGAATTTAATTGTAAATCATGGTGGAAAATAAGTATTTGGTCACCCACAAACAAGCAAGATTTCTGGCTCTCACAGACCTGTAACTTTCCTTCTTTCTTTAAGAAGCTCTTCTGTCCTCCACTCGTTAACCTGTATTAATGGCACCTGTTTTGAGCTCATTATCTGTATAAAAGACACCTGTCCACAGCCTCAAACAGTCAGACTCCAAAACTCAACCATGGCCAAGGACCAAAGAGCTGTCGAAGGACACCAGGAAGAAAATTGTAGACCTGCACCAGGCGGGGGGAAGAGTTGAATCTACAATAGGCAAGCAGGGTTGGTGTGAATAAATCAACTGTGGGAGCAATTGTAAGAAAATGGAAGGAATAACAAGGACCATTGATAATCTCCTTCGATCTGGGGGCCCCACGCAAGATCTCATCCCGTGGGGTCAAAATGATCATGAGAACGGTGAGCAAAAAAACCCAGAAACTACACGGAGGGACCTGATGAATGACCTGCAGAGAGCTGGGACCAACGTAAAAAGGCTACATCAGTAACACACTATGCTGAGAGGGACTCAGATCCTGCAGTGCCAGGCGTGTCCTCTTGCTTAAGCCAGTACATGTCCAGGCCCGTCTGAAGTTTGCCAGAGAGCATATGGATGATCCAGAAGAGGATTGGGAGAATATCATGTGGTCAGATGAAACTAAAATAGAACTTTTTTTGGTAAAAATTCAACTCGTCGTGTTTGGAGGAAGAAGAATGCTGAGATGCATCCCAAGAACACCATACCTACTGTGAAGCTTGGGGGGTGGAAACATCATGCTTTGGGGCTGTTTTTCTGCAGAGGGGACAGGACGACTGATCGTGTTAAAGGAAGAATGAAAAGGGGCCATGTATTGTGAGATTTTAAACCAAAGACCTCCTTCCATCAGTGAGAGCATTGAAGATGGAACATGGCTGGGTCTTCCCAGCATTACAATGATCACAAAACACACCACTCTCTACAACGAAGGAGTGGCTCCGTTAAAAAGCATTTTCAAGGTCCTGGAGTGGGCCTAGCCAGTCTCCCAGACATCAACCCATAGAAAAATGTGTGGAGGGAGTTGAAAGTCCATGTTGCCCCCAAAACATCACTGCTCTAGAGGAGATCTGCAATGGAGGAATGGGCCAAAATACCAGCTACAGTGTGTGCCAACCTGGTGAAGACTTGCAGGAAACATTTGACCTCTGTCATTGCCAACAAAGGTTATGTTACAAAGTATTGAGTTGAACTTTTGTTATTGACCAAATACTTATTTTTCACCATAATTTACAATTAAATTCTTTAAAAATCCTACAACATGATTTCCTGGCAAGCATGAGTCGCTTAAGTTATACAGTCTGGGTACAAACATCATATTCTATGCTGTACTTGACAATGCTACATGAGATACTGAGATACCTCCTTACCTCTTATTCCCTTTGTCTTTCTCTGTCCCTCGCTCTCACACACTTATGGCAAGTGAAACTCTCTTTTATGTGACAGCGCAACGAATCACCTGTAGTATGTATGATACAACCACGAGAGCAGGGAACAAAGAAGTCACTAATACACTAGTGTGTGAATGTTTTAGACACAGAACAGTTTTATTTGTGGTTATTTTTAGTGTTCTGCATTTGAGTGCTAGTGAGAAACAATACATTTTTGAGATACAAACATTTAGTTTGCAAAAAAAGAATTATTCTATGGTGTGATTTTTTCCTTGTTGTTAAAGAAAGTAACATAAGTAATATAGCACTTTTCAGATACAAAAACACTTCAGGATGTTGTGGGCTTACAGCTGAGTGCATGATTAAACAAATCTAAAGACCAGGTGCTACTGTTCAATGACAATGTGCAGACTGATCTACAGTGATTAACTGAAAGTGAAGCAGCTGTTAAGCATTCAGTAACAATGCTGAATGCTGCAGGACAACCATACTAACAGGCAAGACTGTCTTAGATTGTAGCATTTTATTTTGTTGTAGGCTTATTTTGTTGTCTGATTAAAAAAAGTAGAATTCAGAGAATGGCATTAATGGGAGAAAAAAAACAAAAAACAATCAGATGTTCAGTAACATTCATCTAGAATGATGAACACTGCTCAGTATAACAGTTTGCAATAAATGCTGTCATTTCTTTAGGCCTCAATTGCTTATACCACTTTTGTTAATATAATAAAAAATTTGTCTGACGCAGTGGGGTCAGAGCTACAGAGATGTGTGTTCCCTGTTAGGCTTAATAATTAGCGGAGTTGAAACAGGATTGTTACATAAGGTAATATGCTGCCATATTAACATAGAGAAGCACTTAACTGAGCCCTCCAGGACTGTAGTCTAATATACCTTCTCTAATGGTTAACAAATGTGTTGTGCACAGCTCACAGGGAGTGTTGTAACTGTGAATGCATACTTGTACGACACATGCAATAACTGGGTGATGGATGAAATCGGCTACATGTTAATACTTTATTGGCTTTAGTACTTTTCAGATGATGGCTTATTGTAGACAGAAAAATGCATTGCATTTATATTACATTTTAATTGAATATTTTTAATTGAATGCACCTAATAAAGGTTTGATCTATATTATGCATCACTCGATACAATTCTGCCTTCATGAAAGCCAATGTACGCAAAGGCAGCGGAGTCCCAGTGAAGCTCAGGTTTGGTAGAATTATGTGGTGTGGTGTTAAAAGGTTTGCTTGGATAACGTTTATTGGACTGCTGGCTTTAAAATGTAATTTTGTGTCCATACGATATAGATAGCTTTTCAGTCATTGCCTTTTAGCATTATTATTTAGCCCATCATGACCAGTATAACTACACATAAAGTAAATAAACAGTAACTATAGAGGTCTTGGAGATCTTGAGATCTTCATTGGTGTTAACTGTTATAAAAAGCATTTTGTCAATGTCTGAATTAGCAGCATCATTTGATTGTGTTACTCCGAGGAATAAATTAGTTGCCGCAGTCTGTCAGGCCCTGATGGTGTTTTCCGATAAGGCTTTAAATGCCCATTTGTACATTTAATACATTTGTACAGAACACCTACCGATGTGGGAGAAAAATAAGCTTTGTCCCAACTAAAGGCCAGCCTTTGGCCAAGGCTGAACCACTAAAGTCTTGAATCGATCATCTTCTCTTTGTCTTCTTGATTTTTGCCATCTTAAAATACTACTCCTAGAATACCTGTAACCCACCATTTTGTAATGGAGCTTTTTTGGTTGCTCTGTTCTTTTAAACCTAAGAAAGCACTAGCATCCTGCTTTACCCCCACTTATCCTGGTCAAGGTTGTGAGGGACGATTTGGAGCCTAACCCAGAATTCAGTGGTTGCAGGCAGAGGTACACCATGGACAGGGCACTAAGCCATCGGAAGGAAGAAGTTTACCACCTGACCTAAACACTATAATGCCCCGGCCAGGATTCAAACCCAAGCTTTCAGGAACTACCGCTTCCAACAGCTGACTCTTCCAACTGAGCTACCAGAGCTGCTCTCCTTTAAAAATACGCTAAGATACAAACACAGTGATACTCTTACACACATTTAGACACATGGTGGGAGCTGTACAACCTTCACTGAGTTTATATCAGTAAACCATGCATTTCCAATTGTTTGCTCTGCCATACATCATGTGTCATTTGTTGCAGTGTGAAAAAACTGATGGTTACGTTCTTTCAGCACAGGAGTGACCCCATTGGCTACTGGTTGCTATGACACTGGGTTGCTGTGATACCTTGGCTTCATAAACAGATCAACTGATAACATTTAATGTCTCTAACCATTAAGAGGTACTGTGGTGCTTGAAAGTTTGTGAACCCTGAAGGATCAATATTTCTGCTTAAATATGACCTAAACGATCATCAGATTTTCAAACAAGTTCTAAGTGTAGATAAATAGATCTCGGGTTAAGCAAATGAGACAAAAACAATTTTTGGTAATATATTTTTTCAGGGAAATGATCCAATTTTAAATGAATGTGACTGGCAAACGTACACAAACTTTTTTTTTTAAAGGTCAAAACCCTTACCCTATCAAGCACATATGCAGTAACACAGTCTATCTGGGCAAATATTGGTATAGATACCACTTTGTTACCTAACAGCAAAAGTGGAACTCCAGTAGATATGATAAAGTTGATCAAGTACTAGTTTGCCAAAACTCACAATAAAAAACATCATGGTTAAAGACTTATTCCCCCACAATCTCCCACTTAACACATACAACTTCACACTTGTACAGTACTTGTCACAGTGATATCACTGCTTACTGACATAACCAGTCCTTGCTTCCTGGCTGGCAACCTTCTGGTGCTGGAGCCAGGGGGTAATAGTCATGCACCAACAAACATTTATGCCTTTATTAGGTACAGCTCCTACTTTATACACTCATTGTCCATTTTATCAGTTCCACTTACTATATACTCTCACTTTGTAGGTCTACAATTACAGACTGTAGTCCATCTGTTTGTCCCTTTTACTCTGTTCAGCAATAGTCAGGACCACCACAGCTCAGTCATTCTCAGCACTTCAGTGACACTGATGTGGTGGTGGGATTGTGTTTGTGCATTGTGATGGTACGAGTGGATCAGACACAGCAGTGCTGCTGGAGTTTTTAACCGCTGTGTTCACTCACTGTGCACTCTATTAGTCACGTCTACCATAATGATCCACCACCCAAATAGTACCTGATCTGTGGCAGTCCTGTGGATGTCCTGACCATTAGAGAATTTGTAGAATTGCAAAGTGCATCTATATGGTGAGTGGAACTGATCAAATGGACAGTGAGTGTATAAACAAGGAGGTATACCTAAAAAAGTGGCCAGTGAGTGTGTGTATATGTATCTTTAATCCCACATAAACATACAAACACATACTCTCAGGCATCTACTCCTGCTTATTTGATCACAACCACTGGTCTTCTAATATGCCTGTTTTGATAGGATCCATTTTTTTGGTATGGTCACTAATGCCATTAATAACCCATACTATGACAAGTCTACCTCCATGCTTAATGGTTGTAGAGATCTATTCTCTGTTGTATTTCTCACCAGATCTTCGAAAGGTATCCTTCTTGACCATCACCATGCAACTTAAATCCTCATTTATCAATCCACACAACTCTGAACCACTTTCAGTCAGATTTTCCATACTTTGATAGACACGTCTCTTCTTGATGTTTTACTTAACCCATCTTGCAGACACAGAACCTGCTTTAGACAATCATTTGGATATTGTTCTTGAAATTGGTCTTAAATTATTCTGAGAGTTTTGAAGTTTTGTCCTGTCTTTGGAACTGTACATTTCACCAGGTGGTCATCCTTGCTTGAAGAGACTTTGGGCCTTCCAGATTTGTTCTTTCTGGCAACATCACCTTCGTTTGATCTATCCTCTTAATAGCTGATATTGGAATTGAACTAGGTTGAAATGGGGATTTGCCACACCTTTAGAGTCTTGTACATTTCAGAATAACTGCAGTTGGCCTGATGAAGACCAGCCATGTGGCAACACCTGTATGGTATATTGTTTTTTGTGGTCCAGATCTTCTCATTCATTTATGTTGGGACTGACAAGACTACATATTGTAGATCTCTGCCTGTAGATAACTGTCACTCCTGGTTCTGTTTAAGAGCTTGTTTATAGTCTTGTGATGGACTGGATTAGGTGTGGCAGATTATCGACTAACAATTAATGATAAAAAAAAATTGAAGATAATTTGGAATATTTTAAACACATAGATGTGTTAGTTTTTTAGGTTTTTTTCCAACGATTTGTTGTTGAGACAAATACAAGCTTAACAATTTTAGGTTTGGTCCAGTTTTTGCCTTGGCGTGTACAAATTGTTTAAACTAATTCTAAGATGGAATTTTTGTGTAATGCAGTTTAACATACTGCTGTGTAGCATGTCATGTTCGTACACTTGTGGTTTTGGGGTAGTTTTTGCAGGCACTAGCTGGGACATTGCCATTAAATATTCACACTCACCAGACACTTTATTACATACACCTTGCTTCTGCCATATTGGACCACTTTTGCCTTCAGAGCATTCCTTGGACATTTTGGTCCATATTGAATGAATGAAATGGATGGAGATCTGGTGATTGTGGAGGCCATTTGTGTACAGTGAACTACATGTTGAGGTCAGTACATGTTTAAGAAGCCAGTTTGAGGTGATTTGAGCTTTGTGTATAGAGCCATGATGTTTGGAGATGAGTATACTGAGGTCATTAAGGCAAGGACATGGTCAGCAACAATAGTCAGGTAGGCTATTGCATTTTAACAATGCTCACTTGGTAATAAAGGGCCTAAAGTGCGACAAGAAATTATGCCCCACACCCTTACACCACCACCACCAGCCTTTTTGTGTGCACAGCCATGTGATTGGCTGATAATATATTTGCATAACAAGCAGTCGAATGGGTGTACCAAAAATAGTAGCTTGTCCTCTGAGGCTGGGGCCGATGTACCAGTTTGTACTGGTCTATGCAGTGAACAACAGCATAATGCTAGTCTGCCTGGTGCTTGCAACAACAAAATGGCACCCCATCGTAATTAGTTTTTAACATGTAGGTAGGGTTACTCAGATGTGGGTTGTTAAATTCAGCCAAATTCGAACAGCTTTTGTGACCTTGTCAGCCAACGAAAAATGACTGGGTTGTATGATTTCACAGCACTGCTGATAGAACCACATGGGCAAAACCTTTGTCAAGCACTACAATAGAGTTACATTCACAAATGCCACTTGGAAGTTTGCTGTGTGAAAAAGAAGCCTTATGTTAACCTTGGCAAGAAACAGCGTCGACATCTCTGGCCTCAGAGGGATCTGAGATGGACCATCGCACAGAAATGTGTATTGTTGTCAGACAAATCTTTTTTGGAAGAAATAGATGTTGTGTGCTTTGGACCAAGGACGAAAAACACCATTCAGACTGTTATCAGCAACAAGTCAAAAAATCAAAAAGTCAGAGTCTGTCATTACATAGCATTGTGTCGTTTACATTTCTGTGATGGCAGCATTAATGCAGAAAAGTACATTGAGATTTTAGAGCAAGATAAGCTACCTTCAAGACGACATCTTTTCCACGGAACAAGACAATACGTTAGTACTGAAATATGTAAATCCTTTCCTGTCTTTCTTTGAGGGACTTTAAAACTTTTCAATACTATTCTAATGTTTGTTGACAAACTAGAGATCCTCTGACCATCTTTGCTCCTCAAAGACTCGGCTTTACATGGACACTGCTTTTGTACCCAATTATGCTTACAGTCTTCTCTTGACGTCACTTGTTTGAACTCGCATCATTTTTTAGTATTTTTTTTATGTCACTGCTACACTTAAATTGCTCTGTTTTGGGTTTTTTTTGTTTGTTTGTTATAATGTGATTTTCCATATCGGGCTGACTTTTTCTGATTTGCCATTGTACAAAGTGTGTGTTTCATACAAGTTATACAAATGATGGGACACTGTTTCAGGCAAATACTGCATGATTGTATTTACTGCCAATGAGTGTGTCATGTGTGCACTCTTGCTGGTGTTAAGTTAGTTTGGATATTTTCCGAAAGCATTTTCATGGTGTGATTCAGAAGACAGGATTAAAGTCAAAACAATAATCATTAAACTATAATACAGGCCAAGGGTCAAAAACTTGAAATACAATGAAACATGGGGGGTGGCTCACAGATTATTGCAAAAGACTGACAACCATAAAGGTGCTGTTTGTTTTTTCTTCCTGTTTTAATACCACAGATATGTAATTCTCTTAAAGACAGATAGCCATAATACAGTAAATGTAGAAGTAATGTATTTTTCTGAACTTTACATTTCTACCGCCTGATCATATTCATGAATGTTGATCCAGTAGCGTCATCCCAGGAAACTTAATTCTCATTGAGTACGGTGTACACAGAAAGTCTCTTAATGTAGTGTTCTTGTTAATAAAATAGAACGAGACTGTGTACAGATCTTTTGGTCTTCAATGTGGATGTATGTACATAATTTGAGGGCGATATAACCAAAGCCTAGCGTAGTCACAGGACATTGTGATGTGTTTGTATAGGGTGCAGACTGCAATGTGCTATTTGAAAGAAACAATAGGTAAGCAGCTGTTGAGAGATGCTAATCTGATGCTGGAAGTGCAAGCACATGGCTGAGAGAGCGCGAGAGTAAGAGCCGGGAAGTGGGGTTTTTTTGGGTGGATGGGTGAGATTGAGAATCTTATGCCATTTAACTAAAGTAATTTAGTTTGTTTGAGGTATGTTTCAGACAACCAGCATATTCAGCTATTAAACATATTTTGTTATGTCTTATTTGTTCAAGGGTCCAAACCCACTGAATAACACGTATATACAGTACTGTGCCAAATTCTTACGCATTCTGTATTTATCAATTTATATTCTGGATCAGACACAGCCTGTCCACTTTATTAGAGACATTCCCCTTGTTGCTCCACCTAGTAGGTATAAAGTCACATACAGTAGCTCATATGTAGCTGCACAGTTTGTGTCTAATCCTTCATCAGTGCTCACAGAACACTACCACTGGAGGACTGGTGGACTATCAGTTCAGCACTGACACCTGAAGCGGTTTAAAACTCCAGCAGCACTGCAGTGTCTGTATCAGTGCAACATACTCTAACACACCACCACCATCAGTGTCACTGCAGTGCTGAGAATAATCCACTGCCCAAATAGTACCTGATCTGTGCTGGTCCTGTGGGGGTCCTGGCCATTAGAGAACAGAGTAAATTGGGAATAACAAAGTATGTAGAGAAACAGATGGACTACATTCTGTAATTGTAGAACTACAAAGTGCAGTGATCACTAAAACTTAAAAAATAGACTTTTGCACAGTACTATATATAAGGATATATGATGCTAAATTGTACCATATGTTCCTTACATATTAACTCTAAAGTACTCGCCTTAGTTTAATATATCCTGAATGCTGCTTTTCTCGTCATAATAATACAATAGTTGGACTACTATTAGTGTTGCATTAGGTAATCCTGCTTGAGGGGTTTTTCTAGCTTGTATTTGTTTTTGATACATAATGAAGTAAGCACAGCACTGCTGTTGAAATATGACAGCTGCGATACTGGCCCTCGATATTGGAACACATGCGCCAGTGTTGTTGGTTTCATGTGAAGTGTGATTAGCTGAATGTTTGTTTTCAGCGGAAGGAACTGGACTGCTGTGAGCCACTTCAGCAGAGAAATGATAAGAGTTAATTAGCAAAACATCATAATGGATCAGAGTGCTGGCTCTTTCACTCCATTTCTGATTGATTATGTACAGTATCTTTCCTACTTGTACAGTGGTGCTTGAAAGTTTGTGAACCTTTTAGAATTTTCTATATTTCTGCATAAATACCTAAAACATCATCAGATTTTCACACAAGTCCTAAAAGTAGATAAAGAGAACCCAGTTAAACAAATGAGACAAAAATATTATACTTGGTCATTTTATTTATTGAGAAAAATGATTCAATATTACATATTAGTGAGTGGCAAAAAAGTATGTGAACCTTTTGCTTTCAGTATCTGGTGTGACCCCCCTGTGCAGCAATAACGTAAACTAAACGTTCCTGTACACTGCTGATCAGTCCTGCACACCGGCTTGGAGGAATTTTAGCCCATTCCTCCGTACAGAAACAGCTTCAGGCTCTGGGATGTTGTTTGGGTTTCCTCACAT
Organism: Ancistrus triradiatus; assembly: GCA_025084515.1. Classification (NCBI taxonomy): domain Eukaryota; kingdom Metazoa; phylum Chordata; class Actinopteri; order Siluriformes; family Loricariidae; genus Ancistrus; species Ancistrus triradiatus. Next base: position 181,962 of record JAJAGP010000852.1, on the reverse strand, counting down.
TAGCTGCTCGCTTCAGGTCCTTCCACAACATTCCATTGGATTAAGGTCAGGACTTTGACTCTGGCCATTCCCAAAACATGAACTTTATTCTTCTGGAAACCATTCTTTGGTAGAATGGCTTGTGTGCCTTGTCTTAGGTCGTTGTCTTGCTGCTGGGACCCACCTTCTCTTGAGATTCAGTTCATGGACAGATTGTCCTGACATTTTCCTTTAGAATTCTCTGATATCATTCAGAATTCATTGTTTCCATCAATGATGGCAAGCCGTCCTGCTCAGATGCAGCAAAACAGGCCCCCAAACCATGATACTACCACCACCATGTTCCACAGATGGGATTAGGTTCTTATGCTGGAATACAGTGTTTTCCTTTCTCCAACATAACACTTTTCTTTTAAACCAAAAAGTTCTATTTTGGTCTCATCCATCCACAAAACATCCTTCCAATATCCTTCTGGCTCGTCCACGTGATCGTTTTAGCAAACTGCAGACGAGCAGCAATGTTCTTTTTGGAGAGCAGTGGCTTTTCTCTTGTATAACCCTGCCATGCACACCATTGTTGTTCAGTGTTCTTCTGATGGTGGACTCATGAACATTAACATTAGCCAACGTGAGAGAGGCCTTCAGTTGCTTAGAAGTTACCCTGGGGTCCTTTGTGACCTCGCCAACTATTACAGGCCTTGCTCTTGGAGTGATCTTTGTTGGTCGACCACTCCTGGGGAGGGTAACAATGGTCTTGAATTTCCCCCATTTGTACAAAATCTGTCTGACTGTGGATTGGTGGTATCCAAACTCTTTAGAGATGGTTTTGTAACCTTTTCCAGCCTGATGAGCATCATTAACTCTTTTTCTGAGGTCTTCAGAAATCTCCTTTGTCCGTGCCATGATACACTTCCACAAACATGTGTTGTGAAGAGCAGACTTTGATAGATCCCTGTTCTTTAAATAAAACAGGGTGCCCACTCTAAGTCTTACCCCTGTAAGTTGTATTTTTGGGGTGTCACAATGGCTCGGTGAGTAGCATTGTCACCTCGCAGTGAGAAGGTCCTGGTGGAAAGGTCAGGGGTCCTTTCTGTGTGGAGTTTGTATGTTCTCCCCGTGTCTGTGTGGGTACTCCGGTTTCCTCACACAGTCCAAACACATGCGTGTTAGGTTGATTGGTGTCTCTAAGGTTCCCCTAGAGTGTGAGTGTATGTGGCCTAATGGCCCAATGGATTGACACCATGTCGAGGGTGGTTCCTGCCTTGCGCCCTGTGCCACCGGCTGGGCACCGGTTGTATTCCTAAGAAGGTCAAATACACGCATTAGAGATTCACTCAATGATGTGAACTTTGTCATGACCTCTGTGACATGGCGCATTATCCTGCTGGAGGTAGCCATGACAAGATGTGTACACTGTGGTCAAAAAGGGATGAACATGGTCAGCAACAATACTTGGCAAGGCTGAGTATTGATACTCACCACAACCAGCTTGAAACATTGAAAGTTGGCAGGATGGATCTGTGCTTTCATGTTGTTTATGTCAGTTCTGACGCTGCCATCTGAATGTTGCAGGAGAAAGTGAGACTCATCAAACCAGGCAGTGTTTTTCCAATCTGTTGTCCAGTTTTGGTGAGTTCCTGGGAATTTTAGCCTCAGTCGCCTGTTCTTAGTTGATAGGAGTGGCACCCAGTGAGGTCTTCTGCCGCTGTAGCCCATCTGCTTCAAGGTTTGATGTGTCGTGCGTTCAAAGGTACGCTTCTGCATTCCTCAGTTGTAACGAGTGGTTATTTGCATTTCTCTATCAGTTTGAACCACTCTGGACATTCTCCAGTACCAAGAGTCAAAAATGGCAAACAACATACCAAAGTACCAAACTCCATGCGCAAATGAAATAATTAAAATGGAGACTATAATACATAAAATATATTAAAATTGAGATTCTCAGAGAGTCTGGGAAAATGCAGTCCAGTGTAAATGCAACTGTTCCAAACCGTCCAAACTGCAGCCTTCTTACCTTCACCCAGAACACATCAGCGAACCCTCTCCCTCCTCCCCTCCTCCTGAGAACTCATCATCCTCTACTACATTGAATATAAGATTGACTGGTGCATAGTTATGAAGCTTAAACAGTGTCAACACTCTGTAGTTAAAATACTCTTACCTTTCAGACAAGTTAGGGTCATGGCTGCTGCTTCCATTTATGCAGCAAATAAGTCTATTTAAAGAAATGATTTGTTTGTGACAGGGTTGTTTTAAATTAAGACGCTAATTATGTACCTCTGATGTCCCTAGTGCTGTTGGCATTAATGTCATGCTAATGTTAGCCTGTCAGCGCACTGGTATGTGAAGCGGAGTGTTGGAGTGTAATCTATGTATATTTGCCCTCCCTGCTTGGTTTTAAAAACAAATAATGAGTGTGAAATTGCTGTTCAGCTGGATGCCATGCCACGTTCCTGTAATAGATATTTGATAGACTTATAATGTCTAATTTTTTTTTGTAATTTTGATGGTACATTAATGGTCTTTGCTTGAAACATTTTAGATATGATGTTTCCCAGGGGAAATTTCTCATACAGTAATGTTCTAGATCAAGTCAGATTATGTTACTCTTAACTTGGTCATTAGAGGAGATGTGGGCCAGAACAGCCTATGATCTAATTTTAGAGTGATATCCAAGGCCTGTCCACTCTCCTCAGGGTGCTAAACTGAATGTGGCTCCAAGTGAGACCACACATATCACCATAAATGTGTACAAGTATAAATGCTATTTCTGTTCTTGTGTCCAGCATTGTGCTTGGATTGCTGTTTCGGTCACCCCATTTGTGGTTGTGCATGTGCAGACTTGGGGTAGTTACTTCAAAAAAGTATTTCATTACTATTTTTCATTACTATTAGTTACTATTTATTTTGCAGGAGATGCAATGTGACTATTTATATTGCTCATCATTTTTAGATTTTGAGTTACTCATAAAATGCATAGACATACAGTCAAACCCAGCTATCCAAACTGTCTGCTATCATTTACATTTACAACATTTAGCAGACGCCCTTATACAGAGCAACTTACAATGGGTACAATCTTACAATCCAAGCAATTGTGGGTTAAGGGTCTTGCTCAAGTGGCAGCTTTGCAGAGGTGGGATTTGAACCCTGGACCTTCTGGTCCAGAGTCCATAGTCCCAGAATTCCTGCTATAAAGTATGAGATGTTCGCTAGTACTAGAGTGGAATTTCTCTCATTTTCTTCTACAACAGCCTACTAATGCTTGACAATAAGCCTTGGCTTAGGGTTACCTAAAAGGTGTTTGAAGGAATTAGGGTCAGAGTGCTCTGTGCATGCCAGTCAAGTTATGCAGGCAAACCATTTCTTTTATGGACCTGGTTTTAGGATGGCAGGGCAGAAAGCTGGCAAAGCTCCTTGGTGAGGAGACACCTAAAGTGTTTTTTTGAGAGTTACTTTGTCCACTAAGTAGTAGCTGTAGTGTATATTGTAGCTTTTAGCACTAGAAGAAACAAGCTTTGAGACACTGGAGAACATAAGTGGCGAATCCGCAGATAGTCAGTATAGTAAGCACGAGCCTGTCAGAAAGTCATGATGGCACTGTGTTATGCTGAAACTGATACTATGGATTCTCCCTATAGAAAATAAAGGAAATCAGACTCCCACCATTTGAATATTTGCTATTGAAACAATTTCTGGAAAGAGGGGCATTCAGCTAGCAGGGTTTGACCATATACACCAACAGTGCTATGAATTTGGGCACAGTGCAATGAATATGTCACTTTCATTCACTTTATCTGCTTAATCCTTATCAGGGTCGCAGGAAAGCCGCTGTCTAGGTGAAATGGTCACTGATGCTGATAGCTATGTTAAATAAACCAAATAAACAAACATAAACACTCATCCACTAGGGGCACTTTAGAGACACCGATTAACCTAACACGCATGTCTTTGGACTGTGAGAGGAAATCGGATTATCTGGGATAAACCCATGTGGACAAAGGGAGGACATGCAGACTCCACACAGAAAGGACCCAGCCCACTCCACCTAGGATTGAACCCAGGACCTTCTCGCTGTGAGGCGACAGTGATAGACACCAGGCCACCGTGCCACCCCGCGATGAATATGTGTAATTTGAAAACTTAAAAACTAAAAATAGAAGCCTTTATTTTGAAGAAAAAAAAAGTATTTGAGCGCAGACTTGACTTAAGTATTATAACCACAAATTGGTAACTACCATGTCGCAATTCAAACATTGAGCCCAGGGATCTTTAGACACTGGCTTTGTCTCATCTGATGAAATACAGTGGGGCAAAAAAGTATTTAGTCAGTCACTGATTGTGCAAGTTCTCTGACTTAGAAAGATGAGAGAGGTCTGTAATTTTCATCACAGGTACACTTCAACTATGAGAGACAAAATGAGAAAAAAATCCAGGAAATCACACATGTTGTAGGATTTTTTTAAAGATTTAATTTGTAAATCATGGGGCAAATAGTATTTGGTCAAATCAATTTTGTTTGAACTCATAACTTTGTAACATAAGACCTTTTGTTGGCATTGACAGAGGTCAGACTTTCCTGTAAAAGTTCGTCCACCATGTTGGAACACACTTGTAAGCTGTATGTTGGGCCCATTCCCCCATGCGATCTCCCTCTAGAGCAGTGATGTTTTTTGGGGCAAACATGGAGTTTCCCAAACTCCCTCCACACATTTTCCTAATGGGGTTGAAGGGTCTGTAGGCTTGCTATGCACACCTCCAGACCCCTTTGAAATTGCTTTTGATGAGCGACTCCTTCGTTTGCCCGATCCGGTGTGTTTTTTTGGGACATTTTGTCATGCTGGAAGCCCCAGCCACGTTTTTTCCATCTTACAATGCTTTCTCCACTTAATGGAAGGAGGTTTTTTGGCTTAAAATCTCACTATACATGGCCCCCGTTCATTCTACGCTAACACGATCATCGTCCCTGTCCCCTCTGCAGAAAAACACCCCAAAACAAATGATGTTCTCCCCCACCCCCCTGCTTCACAGTAGTTGGCGCCAACTCAGGCATTCTTTCCTTCGTCCAAACATGGCTAAGTTTTGAGTTTTTATAACCAAAAGAAATGATCGTCTCCCCCAATCCTCTTCTGGATTCATCCATAAATCTTCGCTCTTGGCAAAACTTCAGAAATGGGCCCCTGGCCATGACTGGCTTAAAAAAGCATGGGTGAACCATGCCCTGGCAACTGGGGGGGGGGGGGGGGGGGCAGGAAAATCTGAGTCCCCCCTCGTTGTATTGGGTGTTACTGCATTGTACCTTTTTACCGTTTGGGTCCCACTCTCTTGCAGGGGGTGGTTTCCCATTCATCCAGTTATTCCCCCCACTCCTCCCATGGTGTCTTTCTATTGTTTCTTTTCCCTTATTTTTCTCCTCCCGTTTTTTCATGATCATTTTTGGCCCCATGGGATTAGATCTTGCCGTTGGGGCCCAGATCGAGGAGATTTACCAATGGTCTCCCTTAATATGTCCCTTCCATTTTCCTCTTCCAATTGCTTTCTCCCACCGTTTCATCTTATAATTGCTCCCACAGTTGATTTATTCACACCAACCTGCTTGCCTATTGTAGATTCACTCTTCCCAGCCTGGTGCAGGTCTACAATTTTCTTCCTGGTGTCCTTCGACAGCTCTTTGGTCTTGGCCATGGTTGAGTTTGGAGTCTGCACAACTGCACTATGTCATATCAATAGCAAGTAGTGCAAATTAGGCAATTTTCAATACAAAGTGGTCGCAGTGGCCATAGGTACAAATTAGTGGACTTTTATTGCATCTTGATTAAAATAATTAAATGCTTAAAAATGAATTTAATAGTAGCTAATTATTCATAGGTACCATAATAATCTTTGGTTATTTGAGCCACAGTACTGAGTCCACCCTGTTAAGGGTCTTTAATGATCTCTAAGGGTCTACTGTTGCTAGTTTTCTTAATAATCTCATCCTACTTGATCTCACTGCAGCCTTTGACACCATTAATAATGACATTCTTATCTCCAGACTTTCATCCATTGGAGTCTCAGGTTTAGCACTTGCCTGGTTCACGCAACAGTTTGTCATGTTAGGTTCAGAGAAGTCATACTGCTCCAGTCACCCAGAGAGTGCCCCAAGGCTCTGTCCTTGGTCCCATCCTTTTTATGTTGTACATACATTGATCAAATCATTTGTAAGCATGGGCTTCAGTTTCACTGTTATGCTGACGATATCCAGATCTACATTAGTACCTCTTCTCCCTCTGTTTCAGCCCAGATTCTTAGTACTTGCATTTCAGATCTCAAACACTGGCTGGATGATAATTTCCTGAAACTAAATGCAGACAAAACTGCAAAGTCTTGTTAGTTGGCCCTAAAACCCTGTTCTACAACATCTCCAGTCTTTCTGTGATAGTAGATGGAACTTCCATTAAACCAGCTCAGATCGTTGAAATCCTTGGTTTCTGCTTCAATTCCACACTTAATTTTGAGCACATTTTACATCTTACAACCTTTCTCTTTAATTCTTATTACTGTTCTCCTGTTTAATGTCTTTTTTATTCTTTTTTTTCCCTCCTCCCTGTTAAGCATCCTTGGGTTTGTGAAAGGATCTATGCAAACTGAACGTATTATTATTATTATTATTATTATTACTATTATAAAGAATAATAAAAACCTGATGCGTCTGACCCAGGTTGAACCCGGGTCCTCAACTGCTGTTTCTAGTAGCTGGCACTCATTCATCATGTTCAGTTTAATTAACCAGTACAGCTGTCCAAACCAGGGCAGCGATTTAACGTTCGCTCACCTCCACAGGGATCTCAGTTTGACTCCCAGCTGTGCTTTTTCGCAAACAAAAAAAGTTTGGGAACTGCTAGATTAGACTATAAATTATACAGATGTTAAAAGCCATAATTAAACAAACCAAAAACCGACTCGCAATGTTTGATGAGAAATATTATTGAGATCAGAGTCTTTTCTTGGTAGCATGATCACCATTCTTTCAGCAGGTTTGCACAGAAGGTCAGCTTTTGGATTTTCTTTTCCTTTGTGAATGTTATAGGTAAAACGTCAGTATCGGAATGTATTGAATATATTACTATGTAAACTTGCAAAAAATATAATTATATTATATGATTTATCATTGTTTTTCTGCGTTGACAGGCTCTGGCCACAGCTGCAGAGGAATTACAGATGAATCACACATGGAGAGATGATATACGGGTAACACACACAAACACACATACATTTATTGTTGAAAGAGTTGGTGATTTGGATAGCGGGGTATAGGTTGGTAATACCCGTTATTGTAACAGGAATTTGGATAGTTGGAGTTGTCTTTGAGACTGCAGAATTGTTAACCCAGCATCATGAATGAAATAGTGTCACAACCATGACGACTGTCCGCATGGCATTTCCCTGCACACATCACTCCTGCCACATCACCTCCTACATCACGCACTCCATCACTGTTTCTTAAGTTCCTGACTCTTCACACTGGAAAGATCCCAAACATTTCTTCCGTTAAGCCAATCCTATGCGGCAGCCCTGCTAATCCTCCCGTTAACGCTTCAGTCCCAGCAGTGGCCCCGGACCCGCTTGCCCTGGCTGTCCAGAGTACTATCCTGCTTCCTTTTTGAGAATTCCCTCACTCCCTTCATCTCTGAAGGTTGTCAGGTCTCCCACCAGGAGTGTTTCTAGTACGTGGACCACTTTCCGGCCAACAGAGACACATAAATAAGTGACCTCAATAAATAAATGACCAAGTATAATATTTTTGTCTCATTTGTATAACTGGGTTCTCTTTATCTACTTTTAGGACTTGTGTGAAAATCTGATGATATTTTAGGTCATATTTATGCAGAAATATAGAAAATTCTAACTTTCAAGCACCAATGTATTTAATAAGAGGTTAAGAGAATGATCTAGAGATCAAAAGATTTTGCCAGGTCAATAAGTATTGCTGCACAATGTTGTCTGGTGTCCCAATACAGATGTTGTCCTTTAGCTCAACTGACAATTGCAACCCTATAAACCCTATTGACGTTCTAATTGCCACTAGAGCCACTATGCATATATGTTTCATTAAAGGAGTTGGATTTCACTGTAGGAATCAGGCTGACCCCGGCCCAAAATAAAGTGAGAAATCACCTTTACATTGGAATTATTACAAGTGACATGTCCACCAATCCACTTCGGGAACCACTGTCTTGTAGTATGAATTAATATTTGATGGCATTTCAAGGAATCATGAAATGTATTTTGAGAAACTGTGGAAATACGTTCTCACCACATATCCCTGCCAGTGCACAGTGCTTGGGTTGAGTGCAGTGGACAAGAGAAACATGGAGGTTGTAATGCGATGATTAAATATGTATTGTGCTTCAGTTCTTGGGCTGTAGAGTATTTTGGTAGGCACATCTACATTAATTCAGCCCACCTACTCACCATGTTCTCACTCTGTGGTTCTCTGGTAGTGATTTAGGGAATGTGGACTCAAATTCTGAAGCTGTTCCCAAGCATTTTAGTGGAACAACCTGAATGCTTAACAAAAACCAAGTGCACACTATTTTATTATGAAACTCCACATTTAATCAGACTATATTTGACTCTTCTAGTATTCTTTTTAATATAACAACTTGTCCAAGGAACAAGATTTCACGCAAAAAAAATCTGCTTTTAATGTGTCCCTATGAATGATGTACAGATGTGCATCACCTTCACTCCCCAACTTAATTTCCACTGAATAGAGCAAACTGCAGCAAAAAAAAAATATAATTTTAAAATGCCCTCTGCCCCTGTCTAGTTTGTAAATGTCACTCTTAGCCTTTGATGAAGCAGAGTGTAGAAGGCAGACACCAACAGAACTGGCGTGTATTTCCCCAAATGCATTAAAGCTCACAGCTCACCTGGTAGAGAGAGTTCCACCTCAATAACTTAATGGAATGATTAACAGTTGGTGAGTTTTACCCAATATTTTAGCTAATGTTCAGTACGTAAAGGGCAGTGATAGCAAATGCAACTTGTCGGACTAATTACAGTACAAATTGGAAACAAGGATAAACAGGACATACTGCACACAAACTATGGAACATATACAGGGACATATGTGCATTATTTTTGTTATTCATAATAGTGGTAGTAGTAGCTGTAGTGTTGAATAAATTAAATGATTAGGTAGAAGTAATTTTAAAAACTGTAACTGTGGTGGTGTATGAGGAAGTCTCGAGTGGCTGAAAAGTACGTTAGATTAGTGCAGGACATGTATGACAACAGCGTGACAGCGGTGAGATGTGCTGTAGGAGTGGCAGATAGCTTCAAGGTAGAGGTGGGACTGCATCAAGGAT
>JAJAGP010000852.1:0-172530 GCA_025084515.1 Ancistrus triradiatus | reverse complement strand
TTCAATGCTCTCACCGATGGAAGGAGGTTTTGGCTTAAAATCTCACGATACATGGCCCCGTTCATTCTTCCCTTAACACGGATCAGTCGTCCTGTCCCCTTTGCAGAAAAACAGCCCCAAAGCATGATATTTCCACCCCCATGCTTCACAGTAGGTATGGTGTTCTTGGGATGCAACTCAACATTCAAACACAACAAGTTGAGTTTTTATCAAAAAGTTCTATTGTGGTTTCATCTGACCACATAATATTCTCCCAATCCTCTTCTGGATCATCCATATCCTCTCTGGCAAACTTCAGATGGGCCTGGACATGTACTGGCTTAAGCAGTGGATCTGAGTCCCTCTCGGCATAATGCAGGATCTGAGTCCCTCTCGGCATAATGTGTTACTGATGGTAGCCTTTGTTACTTTGGTCCCAGCTCTCTGCAGGTCATTCATCAGGTCCCTTCGTGTAGTTCTGGGATTTTTGTCCATCGTTCTCTTGATCATTTTGACCCCACGTGAAGAGATCTTGCGTGGGGCCCCAGATCGAGGGAGATTATCAATGGTCTTGTATGTCCTCCATTTTCTTACAACTGTTCCCACAGTTGATTTATTCACAAGAACCTGCTTGCCTATTGTAGATTCACTCTTCCCAGCCTGGTGCAGGTCTACAATTTTGTTCCTGGTGTTCTTCGACAGCTCTTTGGTCTTGGCCATGATTGAGTTTGGAGTCTGACTGTTTGAGGCTGTGGACAGGTGTCTTTTATACAGATAACGAGGTCAAACAGGTGCCATTAATACAGGTAACAAGTGGAGGACAGAAGAGCTTCTTAAAGAAGAAGTTACAGGTTTGTGAGAGCCAGAAATATTGCTTGTTTGTGGGTGACCAAATACTTATTTTCCACCATGATTTACAGTTAAATTCTTTAAAAATCCTACAATGTGATTTCCTGTTTTTTTTTCTCATTTTTCTAAGTTGGAGAACTTGCACAATCAGTGGCTGACTAAATATTTTTAGTGACCACTGTATGGTCATTATAGCATTGCTAAAACAACAAATCTAAGCACAAAATGTATCGCTTGAAAGGTTCTAGACACTTCCCTCAACTTAAAAATGTCAAATTTAGATGGAAACATGCTTCAGTTGCATTTTGTTTCGATGAATTTCTAATTGTGGCACATGTAGTTTTGTTAAAAAATAATTATTTCTGATGTGGGAGACTCAAATTGATTCTCAGACTCGATTTACTTCAGTTAAAGTCTGAATTAATCCAATTTTTTCAGTGTGAGATTAGCAAAAGGGATTCTTATAACAATTCTTACTGTTCTTTATCCTCGTGTCATTAATTGTGGAGGTCCTACTGTACACTCAAACCCATCTTTGACCACTCGCATTCGGGGCACTGACGTCACGGCTTAGTCTAGGCTAAGCATCCTTCCCCAGCCAATAGCAGAAAGGCATGGCTGTCGGGCGGCTTGCGCGCTCGGTAGTGTGGCGAGTCCTGACCGAGGTGGGCTTTCGGAAAGGATTTTAATGGCTTTTAAACACGCCACACAGGTACGTTTTGTTTCTGGTAACGTCATGTTTATTTCGCGTAACAGTGTCGTGGCGTGTGGAACGTGTGCGTTGGCTGACCTGTGGTACAGAGGGACTGAGACAGAGGTACTAGTTACAGTACCGCAATGCAGACGCTGGTGCTGATGCTGCGCTTTTGGTAATGACGTCAGTCTGTAAGTTTCGGAAAGGCAGTACTTGTCTGCGTGACACGCTTTTCTACAAAAACAAATGTGGCTCAGTCACGCCATCTAAAAAAAAAGTTTTCTTGCCATGCGGAATTGCGGATGCTGTCCGTAGCAATGCTACATATAAAAGAGTCGGTGACGCAGTAGGCTGGGCTGCTGGCTGTGGAGCTTACTGGATATGTGCCCTTGAGGTGTTGGAGTAATCCTTCTCTGATGCACATTTGATCTTTGGCTATTTCACCCCGTGAGGGTTGTTTTAATGAGCTTGTTAGATCAGGTAGGCTATTCAGTGTCAGTTGAACATGAAGTCAGCATCACTGCACTTAAGAATCAAGTTTGTTTCTAATGCAATAGGTGACAGTGCATTGCCCATCTAGGTTCATGATTCTTCATAGTGACGCCGTTCTGTTGCAAAATGGTTATGATCAATGGGTGTTCATGTATGATCTGAATACTTCTTCTCCGCTCAGTCAGCCTAAAGCAGATGGTGACCTAGATCTGGTCATTCTAGCCAAAGGAATCAAAAGCACAAGATTACTGATGATAATCACCCATGGGGTAGCCACAGAGGCACAAGAGAAGCAGATAGATTGGTATAAACCAATGGAGGAACATACAAAATGTGAAATTACAAAGGAATCCTATCCTAGACACTTGCGTGTCATCAGGAAAGCCCTTTAAAATCCACACAAAAAGGATGTTAAGTGGGAAAGAGAGGAGGCTGTCTTTAGTTTACTCTACTCATATGGTGCAAACAAAAGCTTAGATTGTCTTACAAACCAATGGAAACACCAGACCATGTCCATTTCTGCAGACTCATGCACGAGCATGGGTGGTGCACTCAGCTGCAGCGCCTGTGGATGTGCATATTTATGAAATGCTCATATCGCAAAATGCATCCTCAGCTGAGACTGGACTTCACTTTGCCATGTCCAGTATACGTGCTGCAGCATCTGTGGAAAGATAAATCACACAGTTTGTCCTCAGATAATGAAGCACTGTGCTACCGACTACAAAGATGTGGGTTTGAATCTCTGAACGGCCCAGCTGCCACCTTGAGTCTTTTTAAATGCTGACTCCCATTTCATATAATAAAGTTTTCAGAAAACATTGAAAGCATCTGTCCTCTGCACTACATATGTTTAAACACATTTTTAAAAGAAGAAACTTGCAGAGATTATATTAATAGAATACTTTATCAGGATGCAATCTATTTGTTGCTCTCTAACCCTCAGGCCCATATGACAGTTGGTAGCATCAAAATGGCATCTCCACTGGTGGGCCTGTGGTTCTCCTGCTGTTTGCTCTTATCAGCTGGTGGGTATCTCATGTAGGCTTTCCTGTTAGTAAAATGTTCAACTGGTATTCAGCAAACATATTGGAAAAAGGTTGACTTATTTAACCAGAAATGATAGTGTTTCTTACTTTTCATGTGTAGATGCAATCAAGCCCAGGTTCTTTGAGCCCAGAATCTTTGACAGTAAGTCCCAATAATTTCTGATTTCCAATGAGATATGCTCATGAAAGCAATTAAGCAATCGACTGATTGACAGATAGTCTTATGTCTAAAATGACGTCTGCCTTTCTCAGAGGAGGCTACAGGTTTTGGGCCAATTTTTGAGGAGGAACCCTTGGACACAGTGTATGCTGAAGATTCCCCTGAAGCCAAAATCTCTATGAGCTGCAGAGTGCGGGCCAATCCAGCAGCCACTATTAAGTAATGCTCCTCTTTAATGTGCTGTTAATGTTATTTGCTATATTTTGTTATTAAAAGTGCTCTTACTGAAACTGCTTTTATAGACTGTATCATGTACTGACTGTCAGTGGACCATATGTGTAATATACACACACTATACACACAACATAGACTCACTGAGCACTTTGTTGGGAACACCCGTACACCTACTCATGTATTATATATATTACGTAATATATGGCAACAGTGAAATGCATAAACAGATATAGTACAGCAGCTTCAGGTAATGTTCACGTCAACCAGCAGAATGGAAAAATGTTATCTCAGTGACCATGGTGTGATGATTGTGCAGAGGGAAAGAGGTCCACGGAGAATGGTCAGACTGGATTGAGCTACAGTGACTTAAATAGCCACTCTGTACAGTTGTGGTGGGCAGAGGGACACAGATGGTAGGGTCAGAATTTGGCACCAACAGCATGGATCCATGGATCCAAACTGCCTTGTATCAAACTTGTCAAACGTCCAGGCTGGTGTAATGGTCTGGGGAATGTTTTCTTGGCACACGTTGGGCTCTTTAACGCCAAACAGTCATCACTTTATGGCCCCAAACAATCATTGCTTGCATGGCACCAGGAAGCAATGTGGGGAGAACACAAGCTGGTGGAAGGACTATGGTGCTCTAGGAGTTGTTGTGCTGAGGAACCCGGGCAGTGTAGTGGCTCGGTGCTAGCACTATCATCTCACAGCCGGTCCTGGGTTCGATCCCAGATGGAGTGGCCTGGGTCCTTTCTGTGTGGAGTTTGCATGCCCTCCGTGTCCAAGTGGGTTTACTCCGGGTACTCTGGTTTCTTCCCACAGTCCATGTAAGTGAGGTGAATTGGAGATACTAAATTGTTGGCGACCATGTTTGATATTGAACTTGTAATCTTGTTCCTGTCATGAATATAGCCAAGTGTGCTGATGTGAAGTTAAATAAACCAAAAAACCAAACAAACCCCTGAGAAACCCTGGGTTTTGGCCTTCATCTGGGTGTTACTTTGATTGTGGACCAGATGGTTTAATGTTTTCACTGATTAGTGTATATTTATTTTACTGAACAGTAAGACCTGAATGGATCTGTCGTTGCTCCCTGACAGTTGGAGTAAAGGAAGGCTCTAGTCTACCTTTTTGTTTAATATCAGTCTCTCCTCATTGGTATCAAAGCACTTTTCTGAAAGAAGGTTGAAACTTGAGAGGCTAAACAATTATCATAAAGACATTAAAAGTGCATTGTCTAATTAGACAATGAGATGTTTTTTTCTCTGCAAAACACCACTCACGTGTCCAGGCATGGCTAAGAATGGCACGTTAAAAGCCTTTTGTTTAAAGAGCATTAATTTTTTGTACTATTAGCAAATACACGATCTTGCAGTGCACACCCAGAGATGCACAGGCTTCAGTGAGTCTCTGTTAGCTCTGTGTCTGGGTCTCCAAAGGAGATCTTCACACAGGTGCACTATTAACCAGAAGGAGTTTGAGTTTCATGAACAAACAGCAAGATATTGCAGTAAGATAACTGCAGAGTGGTATCATGTTGGAAGTAGCCATCAGAAGATGGTAAGGTGTGCCAAGAAAATATCCCATACATCATTACAATACCAATAGCCTGAACCGTTGATACAAGTCAGGATGGATCCATGCTTTTATGTGAAATTCAGCCTCCATTGCCTGTTCTTAGCTGACAGGAGTGGCACTCAGTGTGGGCTTCTGCTGCTGTTGTCCATCTGCATCAAGGTTTGATGTATTGTACATTCAGAGATGCTTTTCTGCATATCTTGGTTGTATTGAGTGTAACTGGTCATTCTCCTCTGATCTCTGGTAACAACAAGCCAGTTCCCCCAGAGAGCGGCCACTCACTGGATACTTTTCTCTTTTTTGGACCAAAAATCCCAATCGATCAATAGTTTCTGAAATTCTCAGGTCAGCCCGTCTAGCACCACAGTCATGCCACATTCAAAGTCACTTAAATCACCTGTCTTACCCATTCTGATGCTCGTCTTGACCATGTCAGCATGCCTAAATGCATTGAGTTGTTCATGGAAGAGTTGCAACTATAAAGCCATGATTCAGAGGGAGAAACAAAGTCAAGCTAGACAGCTATGCACAAAAACACAAGAATTGGGGTGCAGTACAACAGCAGCTGATGCTGTGGACTGGTGAAGCAAAACTTTAAGCACTAGCTGCTGATACCAACTATTTTTAATAAACAAACTGCTCCATTTGAAGAGTCACATTTTTAAATCAAAGAGTGGCTGACTATCCACAGTACGAGTGCCACTGGTGTTACTGGTGTATTGCCTGTCATGTTCTAAGCTGCATTGTGCTTGCAGGTGGTGGCATAATAACTGGGAGATTAAACTGTTGGAACAGCCAGATGAGCACTACAGTTTAGTGGGTGGAAACCTGGTCATCACCAACCCAGACAGGAGCAAACATGCTGGGAAATATGTATGTGTGGCCAGGAATGTTTATGGTGTGGTCATCAGCAAAGAGGCCATTGTTAGATTTGGATGTAAGTGATTTCAGTGTTTTCTTCTTGTTTTTTGCCATTGCTGAGAGAATTGTCTGTGAGAGCAAAGTAAAATATTAACATGTTTAATGGCTAAAACACGTATGTTAGTCACATTACTGGATAGTGCTACATCCATGTGTTTCCCCATTGGTATTCTCTTGTACTTCTTGTGAATGTTTCTAACCAACCCTTCGAGTGTTCTGTTTCAGTTCTGAACCCGTTTCCTACTGATGAAAGAGATGCTGTGTCTGTAAAAGAAGGACAGGGAGCTGTTTTACTGTGTGATCCACCCTCTCGCTATCCAAGTAAGAGCTTCTCTATGCATATTATATTTAGTCCATGTTTGTTGTAAATAAATTACACAAGGCAATTATGCATGTTTGAACATGCAACAGTAGTACCAGCGATCCCAATGTTTTGCTCCTGATCTCTCTGTCTTTTTCTCAGCCGAGGTGATGTACAGATGGATCTACAATGATTTTCCCAACTTTATTATCCCAGATCAGAGACGCTTTGTGTCTCAGACCACAGGCAACCTCTACATTGCTAAAGTAGAGGCCTCTGACATCGGCAATTACTCATGCTTTGTGTCTAGCCCAATGATTGGCAAAAGTGTCTTCAGTACCCCCATCCCTTTGATTCCAGAGACAGAGAGTAAGTATGCATTTGCATATGTAAATGACGTACAGTCTTTCTCAACTGTAAAGACTTTATTCACCATGCATATCTGTTACTATTGGGACAGAGTAGGGTTTTATGTTAGGACAGGGTTAGGAGTGGCTCAACAGGTCAGACACATGCATAATGCTGTGAAACAGAGGTTCATTAAAGAATCAGAAGACACAGACTGGAGTCAGAAGCATTCAGGCAAGAAGGTCAGCTGGAAAATCCCAGTAATGGGGCAATTGGGCAATCAGGTACATAAAGCAAGGCTATTGGGTACAAAACAGACTACAGAAAAATTCAGAAACACCAGTAACTGGGGAACTCTGAAATAAGCAGGGCTAGAGCCCTCCTAATGTATGAGATACTGCATTTGGGACCCCTTTTTCCATGAGTCTAGCAAATGCTGAGGGTACCACAGCCAGGACCTCCTCATCCAGCAGGCCAGTAGTGAAACCCAGGAAAAAATGTACTTTGATTTGACAGTAGAACCATGAAGTGGCCAACTTACCACCAAAATTCATAGTACAACTGTGAAATAACTCATGGTCTGTTCATAGTCAACCAAGTTTACAGTTTGAAAATTGACAGTAGAACCATGAAGTGACCAAATTACCATCAAACATTCATAGTAGAACTGTGAACTTCATGGTCAAACTGTGAAAGTTCACATTAAAACTGTCAAGCAATTCACAGTTCTACTATGAACATTCACTGGGAAGGAGAACTGAAAAGAAGAAAAATGTGGTGGTTTTGAAAATTTGAACTAAACATCAAAAGACAACATTATTATATTTAAGAATTGCCCAATAATTTTGGGACACAATATCTTACTCTCCTGTTTGATATCACTAGTCGGGATTCAAACCCAATCCCCTGGCTGGTGTTAAGGAACCACACTGGCTTTTGACTGCCTTTGATGTTGCTTTTAAATTCTTAGACCCTAGAAGGAACGAGATGGCAAATTGGAAATGTGGAGAAAAATCAATGCAAATGAGCTCCTACATACAGTATGGACATATAGTTAGTACAATAACTTTTCATACCCAGTCATGAACAGAACTTCACTTTGAAACTATTAACCAGGGCAAATCAAATTGCACTATAGCTATAATGACCTGCTTTCTTTAATTGAAACCATTTGTATTCTATAAACATAAAAGCCAAGTGGGGTCGCTAGGTGGCTTATAGCAACATGAGTGCAGTCAGTCACTATAAGTACATTTGGAAATCTGGACATTCCTCAAACTGCGGTTTGATGTTTTGAGAAATCTGATGTATTGACCTGTCAAATGAATGACAGCATAGACTCTGGTGGAGAAAGAATTATTAAACACAAAGTAGAGAAATGAGCGTGGTGTGTCAGCGTGCAGTCAGGCTGTTTAGTCCATAACGCTACACTGCAGCATCCCATATAACCTTATATAGTATGGGGTATATCAGCATGTATTAATATGGTGTTTGGACACAATACAAGTTTCACAGAACATATCATTGCAGCTCACCCTTTACCCCTATCCTTTTGTAGAGGAAGTGAAGCGATATCCTGCAGATATCCGAGTGCGATTTCCTAAGACATATGCCCTGGTGGCACAAAATGTCACGCTGGAGTGCTTCGCCTTGGGAAAGTAAGCCCTCAAAACTAGAGATATAAGTATATACAAATGTTCAGTAGCAATTAAAGAATTAGTTTTATTGTTTTACGACAACATTTTAGTGGTGCTCTGTAAAGTATTTCAGAACGACAACCCTGTACAGATTATTTGTATTGCTTTTATGTAGAGTATAGACCAAAATCCTACCTAAGATCAAATCCATATCTGCTTTATTGGAGCAAAATGATACTACTGCAGTATTGATCCAATAAAAAATAACTGTCAGCTCACTGTGTTCTAACTGGTTGTGTTCCTGTACTGCTAAGCCCTCTCCCACACATCCGCTGGAGGAAGCTGGATGCAGACCTGCCACCCAGTTATGAGGTGAGCATGAATGGTGCTCTGCTGCACCTCATCAATGTGCAGTATGAAGACGAGGGCAGCTACGAGTGTGAGGCCCTTAATATCAAAGGCATGGACTGGTATCGCCAGTGGCTCTATGTAGAGGGTAAGGAAACGTCTCTTTTCCTTTTGATGGTAGTAATGTTAAAAGGCAAGCAGTATTGTGGTTTTTGTGATATTCAGGAAATGGCACAACAAGATGCTAATTACTGTCTTAGTGACCTGTCTGAGCTGTGTAAAAGTTACAGCATTAATGCCTTGGCCCTGTGCTACTGGTAAGCCCTGGTTCTCCATGATCCTGAATTGGATGAAATGGGTATGAGTGAATGAACCAATGAAGTCATGTCCCAGAAAACCAAGATTAGATTTGATCTATTAATACTTTTAATATAATAATAGATAACTCTTTATAATGAAGCATAAAGACTCTGAAGCATTGCTCTTCAATTGTATCAATTGCTTTATTTGTGTGAAAACCTGCAACCACTGCACTTTGTGGATGCTCCTCTAGTTAGCAATTTTATGGATTTTATTCTGATATCTTTTTCTCAGTTTATTGATATTGCTTGACCAGGTGCTCCAG
Source organism: Ancistrus triradiatus (assembly GCA_025084515.1). Taxonomy (NCBI): domain Eukaryota; kingdom Metazoa; phylum Chordata; class Actinopteri; order Siluriformes; family Loricariidae; genus Ancistrus; species Ancistrus triradiatus. The sequence goes on along the minus strand of JAJAGP010000852.1, from coordinate 163,315 downwards.
AATGGGCGGCACATATAAATGACACAGAGCAAGATGTTGGCAGTGAGCTTACTCTATCCTGCACAGCCGTTGGCAAACCACAACCATGGATTCGCTGGTTGAAGGATGGCTACTCAGTTAGTTCTGAATTCGTTCTTAAAACAGATTAAGGTACTGGTGATTTCATTAAATTACAAAGATTTTCTATTGCTTCCCCTGCTTAAGTATGGAAAAGGAGAACTCAAGTTCTCTAGTCTCACGTTTGAGGACTCGGGAATGTATCAGTGCGTGGCTGAAAACAACTGGGGAACCATCTATGCGAATGCAGAGCTGCGTGTGGTCTGTGAGTACTTCCACATGCCTGCATTTTCTTCATAATCCTTCTTCTGTAGCTGCATGCAAATGTTAAAATGTATTAAATATACCTATTATTCTCCTTATTATTTAGTTTCTGTTAGAAAATACGCACTTGTTATACTGTTTACAGCATACTGTCACTTGCTCAGGAAAATGATACAGTCATGTTTCATTGCATGTCTGTTGTTGATATACAATGCCATATCAGAAAGGGTTGGGACAGTAGATGCAATAAAAAACACACAGTGTTAATTGCATTTGCTTTGACTTTACATTTCATTGCAGACGGTGTGAACCTGAGATATTTCATGTTTTTTCTGGTCAACTTCATTTCGTTTGTTAATCAGCATCCATCCCTGCATTTCACACCTGCAACACATTCCGAAAACGTTGAGCAGCAAAGGTGGGCAGATGATCTCCAGTGGTTAACAAAATGTGTGAGAAAATTATTGAAATGTTTAAAAACAATGTTCCTCAAAGAAAGACTGGGAGGGATTTACATATTTCAGTCTTAACATTTCTGATTTGAGTTGATTTGCATTGTCTTGTTGAAAAATGCTTGGATGTCCCTGGAAAAGATGTCATTTTTAAGGAATTAATGTTGCTCTAAAATCTCAATGTACTTTTCTGCATTAATGCTGCCATCACAGAACTGAAAATGACCTTTGCCAGGGGCACAGAAACAAACCCACACCATGACAGAGCCTGGCTTTTGGACTTGTTGCTGATAGTAGTCTGAATGGTGTTTGGTCTGGAGCACACAGCCTATATTTCTTCCAAAAAAGAATCAGTATTTGTTAGGGATCACTTCCTGGCCGCGTTCGGCCAGGAGTTGTCCCAGTTTGATGGCGTGAGCTGCAGCAGCGCAATCGCGCCTGCGTCAGCTTTCCCAGGCCATCTATGGGTAAGTGGCGCCACCTGGAGTCATGCCTATATAAACACACCGTATGGACTCTGTGGTGCCACTGCCTACGCTCTCGGTCACGTGACACATGTCTCACGTGACTTTTCGATGCACCCGGCATTTTTGAAGGCACAGATGCGTTCGCTGCTGCACTCCGGCTTTCTGATGGCACGTTTCCATTTCTTTTGTTTATCATTCGTTTTTTTTTGTTAGGGATAAAGGTAGTCTGGGGGAATCAAGTCCCTCAGACGGGAGGCTGCTAGGAGGCAGTCCGGTAAGTTAGGGCCCCTAGGTAGGGTAGGGTCAGTTCTTTTGTTCATTTATTTTTTGGTTATTTGCCGAGTTGCTCCGGCAGCTTTTAAGCCTTTATTCCAGCCGTTTCTCTCACGCACCACCCCTCCTCGCCACGATCGGGAACTTTTATTCCCCGATCGCGTTTGAAGAGGACGCAGTGTTAATTAACCACGTCCTCTTCGTTCACTGCGACCGTGCCACGCCCCCGCGGCCGCGTTTAAACCGCGGTGGAGCTGCACGTGTTCGCGGACGATCCGTTCGGGTTGCTGCGTGCTGCGCATGCGCAGACCTGGCGCTTTTATTGCGCAACGGAGGCACGTCGTGGGCGTGCTGTGAATTGAAGTACCTCACGCTTATGGCGTGCAGTTTTGTTTATTTAGTTTTATTTACACATCGTATCTTTTATTCAGTCCCTTTGGTTATTCATTCATTTGTATTCTTTTATTTCAGTTTATTTATTTAACATTATTTCAGTTCATTAATACCATCTGGAGCTAACTGCTATTGGGTCCCAAACCCTTCTTATTTAGTTTTGACGGTTCACCAGTGTTTTAATATGGCGAACCATAACAGAAGGCAGTGGCCAGCCAAGGGACCCAGCGTTAGCTCCCGGACCTCCAATAAGGAGGTCCCCAGACGTTGTAGACGGCGGGTTTCGCTACCCGGGTCGCGGTTGGCATTTGGGGGGCCCCTCAGCGTTCGTGGCCAAGACGCTGAGGATTTTTTGTATCCTAACTATGAGGATTTTTGTTATGGCCTCGATGAGGATTTTTGTTATGGCCTTGATGAGGAATCCTCTTGTCCTCACGATGAGGATCTTTCGTATCCTCCTAAGGAGGATTTTTCTTATTATCTCGCTGAGGATTCCTCTTATCCTCAGGACGAGGATTTTTCACAGCCTGCCTCTCCCAAATTACCCATCCCTCGTCGCCGTCGGTGTCCACGTGGGCCCCGGGTGGAACTGTTCAGCGGCATCATCCATCCGGACCCCCAGCCACTTATTCCGCCCCCGAGCCCATGACCATTTACAACATTGATCAGGGTTTCGCGAGTGTGCAGGAGTATGTGGCTGAATTTAGCATCCTAGCCGCACAGAGCGGCTTGCATGGGCCGGCCCTCATGGGGCCCTTCAGAACAGGGCTTAATGATGATGTGGACTTTGAGCTGTGCTTCCTTCCACCCGCCTCTTCCTTTGACCACCTTATTGAGTTAGCCAGGTTGGCAGAGACCCACCTCGATCAGCGTGCGAGGAAGAGGACGGATAGTATTCATTACGGCTCAAGTCCACCCGGTTCCATGCCAGGGTCTACAGCGCCACCTAGCCTCGTTCACGTGCACACAGAACGCTCGAGCTGGCAGAGCGAGCGCACAGCGCGACCCAGCTTTGAACCTGGGCTCGTCGCGCACTCATGCTCCGCACCTGGGCAATCGGACCCCGTGCCAGAGCCTATAGCGCCACCTAGCCTCATTCACAAGCGCACAGAATGCTCAAGCTGGCAGAGCGAGCGCACAGCGCCCCCCAGTTTTGAACTTGGGCTCGTCGCGCGCTCATGCTCCGCACCTGGGCAATCAGACCCAGTACCGGAGCCTATAGAGACCCCTGGCCCTGTACCCGGGCCCGCCGCACATTCAAGCCCCATGTTCGAGCCATGCATCTCCACGGAGAGGCATACAGCGCCACCTGGTCCCGTACAGGAGCCAATTGTGCCTTTAAGCCCCGCGTCTGAGCAAGGAAGCTCCACGCCTGGGCAACTAGCACACCAGTCGTCGCCGCCGACCCCTGTGCCTTGGCCACATAGACCGATTCCTGCGCTCCTTGACTCCTTGCAGGAGCGCAACGCATCTACTCAGAAAGCCCCTTGGCCACGGGTTAACTCTCCTAGGACCCCCAAGCCCCTGGGCTTCAAACAGGGGACCAGGTCAGTCCTGGAATTGGTGGGAGACTTTAACACCCTAGCCGTTACTTCCGGCTTCAATGACCAGGTACTTATAGCTCTTTTTTTACAAGCGCTTAATGAGTGTTGAGCGAGCTGGATCAGCTCGAGCCACCCTCCTCTATTATGGAGCTGTACGACCTGGCTATTGATGCGGAGTTTCGCCTCCGTAAGTCCCATAGTGGGTCTTTCAGGGTCACCGAGGGCCAACCAAGTCTCAAACCTGAGCAGCCAAGCTCCGTTCTAGAGCTCGCTGCGTCCTCTGACCCCGTACTTGGGCACATAGCGCCGCCAAGTCTCGAACCTGAGCAACCAAGCTCCGTTCTAGAGCTCGCCGCATCCGTAGACCCCGTACTTGGGCACATGATGCCGCCAAGTCTCGAACCTGAGCAACTTGGTTCCGTTCTAGAGCTCGCCGCGTCCACTGACCCCATTACTTGGGCACATAGCGCCGCCAAGTCTCGAACCTGAGCAGCCAAGCTCCGTTCTAGAGCTCGCCGCATCCGTAGACCCCGTACTTGGGCACATGATGCCGCCAAGTCTCGAACCTGAGCAACTTGGCTCCGTTCTAGAGCTCGCTGCGCCCATTGACCCCGTACTTGGGCACATGGCGCCGCCAAGTCTCGAACCTGAGCAACCAGGCTCCGTTCTAGAGCTTGCCGTGCCCGTTGACCCCGTACTTGGGCACATAGCGCTGCCAAGTCTCGAACCTGAGCAGCCAAGCTCCGTTCTAGAGCTCGCCGCGTCCATTGACCCCATACTTGGGCACATAGCACCGCCAAGTCTCAAGGAGTTGTCCCAGTTTGACGGCGTGAGCTGCAGCAGCGCAATCGCGCCTGCGTCAGCTTTCCCGGGCCATCTATGGGTAAGTGGTGCCACCTGGAGTCCTGCCTATATAAACACACCGTATGGACTCTGTGGTGCCACTGCCTACGCTCTCGGTCATGTGACACATGAAGGCACAGATGCGTTCGCTGCTGCACTCCGGCTTTCTGACGGCGCGTTTCCATTTCTTTTGTTTATCATTCGTTTTTTTTTGTTAGGGATAAAGGTAGTCTGGGGGAATCAAGTCCCTCAGACGGGAGGCTGCTAGGAGGCAGTCCGGTAAGTTAGGGCCCCTAGGTAGGGTAGGGTCAGTTCTTTTGTTCATTTATTTTTTGGTTATTTGCCGAGTTGCTCCGGCAGCTTTTAAGCCTTTATTCCAGCCGTTTCTCTCACGCACCGTCACCCCTCCTCGCCACGATCGGGAACTTTTATTCCCCGATCGCGTTTGAAGAGGACGCAGTGTTAATTAACCACGTCCTCTTCGTTTAAACCGCGGTGGAGCTGCACGTGTTCGCGGAAGCTCCGTTCGGGTTGCTGCGTGCTGTGCACGCGCAGACCCGGCGTTTTTATTGCGCAACGGAGGCACGTCGTAGGCGTGCTGTGAATTGAAGTACCTCACGCTTATGGCGTGCAGTTTCGTTTATTTAGTTTTATTTTACATATCGTATCTTTTATTCAGTCCCTTTGGTTATTCATTCATTTGTATTCTTTTATTTCAGTTTATTTATTTAACATTATTTCAGTTCATTAATACCATCTGGAGCTAACTGCTATTGGGTCCCAAACCCTTCTTATTTAGTTTTGACGGTTCACCAGTGTTTTAATATGGCGAACCGTAACAGTATTTGGTTAGGAATTTGTCTGACCACAATAATCCAGAGAAGCCGACGCCACTTCTGGACATGGAACATAAGGCTTCTTTTTTGCTCAGTAAAGTTTTAAGTGGCATTTGTTAATGTAACTCTGTATTGTAATGCTTGAAAAAGGTTTCCCAAAGTAATTTACATTTACAGCATTTAGCAGACACCCTTATCCAGATCGACTTACAATTGGTACAGTCTTACAGTCCAAGCAATTGTGGGTTAAGAGCCTTGCTCAAGGACCCAACAGTGGCAGAGGTGGGATTTGAACCCTGGGCCTTCTGGTCCATAGTCAAGTACCTTAACCACTAGGCTACCACAGTCCCTTGCCCATGTCCTTATTTGAATGATGGTTCTTGATGCAGTGCCGTCTGAGGGATCGGAGATCACCCCTCTTCCATTTAAACTGGTGCCTTTGCCCTTTATGCACTGAAATTCCTCCAGATTCATTGAATTGTTTAATGATATTATGCACTCTAGAGGGAGAAATATGCAAAATCCCTTCTGATATTTCTTTGGGGAACATTGTTTTTCAGCATTTCAAGAATATTTTCACACATTTGTTGACAAACTGGAGATCCTCTGCCCACCTTTGCTTTGAGACTCAGCCTTTCGTGGATACTGATTTTGTACCAAATCATGACTAAAATCATCTCGCAACTTCTTTGGAAATGTAGGAAAGGATGTTCATCAAACGAAATGATGTTGACCAGACAAAACAATAAATATCTTGTGTTCATACTGTTTGCAATGGAATAGAAGTCAAAGTAAATGTAAGGAACAGTGCATTTACATTTTTTTAAATTGCATTTTCTATACTGTCCCCACGTTTTTATGATTTGGGGCTGTATAATGATATATTCGTCATTATATGCATTCTGTTCAAGAATATTCAGGAATGAAACTTTGATTTGTGGTCTTTTTAGCTTGTGCACCTACATTCATATACAACCCAGTGAAACAGACCTTATTGGGGGCTGAAAATGGCCGTGTGGTGATTGAGTGTAAACCACGAGCAGCTCCAAAGCCCAGGTTCATTTGGAAACGTGGTTCGGAACTGCTTTCCAACTCCTCCCGGTAAGTTTCATAATGATCCATGTCTATGGCTCAGCGACCCCAGTGTTACTCCTAAGCACCAGTACTACTTTCATTGAACTGCTTTTAAAATGATACTGTTGAACTGATGCCTTTTAGTTCAATCATACAGACTTTGTTTAAATAAAGTCGGTCTGTCCCTGATTTGTTTAGAATGTTTATTTGGGACGATGGCAGTCTGGAGATTCTGAACGTGACCAAGAGTGATGAAGGTCCATACACGTGTTATGCTGAGAATGACCGTGGGAAGGCTAACAGCACAGGAATTCTTAGCATCACCGGTCAGTGAATGTGCTTTTACGTGGCTGCTTATTTTGATGGCTTTATGATTTAAATTTAAAACACTACGCACAGAACACAGTAAAGAAGCTTCTAATGTAAAACATTTGTATGCAGTTCTAATTTTTAATATCAAAGTGATATTAAATATAGCCATTTTTAGGTCTAGACACTTGATTACAGTAGATATAAAGAGGTACCAATGAAGGAATGTGGTGGAACCTGGTGGCCTTGTCCTTAGGTGAGAGAGTGCCTTACAACCTGGGGAGAAGCAGACTCAAAATGCAACTCAAATCAGCTGTATCAGTGGCACAACACTGGCAACCAGTGCTCTACCAACCAATCCACTCTAGTTCATATCCCACCTCTGGTAAGGTGAGGTCTGTCTGTCAGTAGCAATGCCCCCCACATGGTGGCCTGGGGGTCTGGGCACACTCTGTTGCCAGTTAGTTTCATAGTAGTCTTGCTTGAATCCGGGTTCCGTCCCTTGACTCCACGTTCCATTCCAGCCTCAGAGTTCCATCCTGGGTCTTCATTGTCTGTCTCTCTTCAACTCACCAGGGCATTTACCCCATATTTAACCTCCTGAGACCTCGTGTCCCCACACGAGGACATGAATTTTGGGTTTGCTACAACTCTTACTTCATTCTGCTTCACTCAGTCGTCATTTGTAAACACTCTTGAGCATTTCACAAAAACAAAAACAAAAAATGCTACATAAAAAATCAGAGCTCTGAGGAGGGTAAGGAGGTCTCAAGGGGTTAAAGTTTCACAGTTCCTCAAGTTGAAATAGTTACTCGAGTGACAAAGTGTAAAGCAACCAGGTTAGCAAAAAACAAAATACAAAATTAAGAAGGTGAAATAGTGATAATGGGCCAAATACCAAATGCCCAGCTAAGATCTATGAAGACTAAACAGGGACAGTATACAGATGAAGGCTGGGTTGTTGTGGGCAGGAGTGTTTGTTTACTTGTTTGTAAGCTTTTTGTATTTGCTGTGTTGGAAAACGTGTTGCGGGTGGCTAACTCTACAAGAACACAAACAATCACAGGAGCTATAATAATAGTTTAATCACAAAATAAGTCCCAGAAGTAAAATGATATAATAGAGCTAATTATACGAATTCTAGACCAGATTCCACAGGCAACTTAGTTGGAGAGGCGATGAAGCATTGAGATGCCATTCCTTTGCCTACTTTATAACACAGGCTGAAACAAAAGCAGATTTAGATTACTCAAATGTATTCCAAAACTACATTTTAAAATAACAGTCAAATGTTGTGATATACAATAAACAATGCTACTTTTGTGCTGACATATTCCTTTTGGATTCCACTGAAGAAGAATAAATTAGTGTGCCAGTCAATACACTGGCAAAATGGGGCCATCCACCAATAACTATCTAAAATCTGGAAAGGCTCAATTTGTCTGAATGTGTGTCCCTATTTCAGAGGCAACTAAGATCACAGTAGGCCCTTCGGATGTGGAGGTGATGGTGGGTGAGAGTACAGTCCTTAAGTGCTCTACCTCCTATGACCCCAGCTTAGACATCACCTTCATCTGGTCAGTAGACTCCTATGTCATTGACTTTGGCGCTGACTTGAAGCACTACGAGCAAGTGATGGTGAGCATGATCAGTCTTTTCCACTGAAGTTCCTAATTAATATACAGTACAGTGCTATATATTTAATATACCCATGTCTGGATCTATGCACAGGGCCATGAAGTCAGTGGAGATCTACTGATTAAAGACATTCAGATTGGACATGCGGGACATTACGTTTGCACGGCACAGACCATCGTTGACAATGCCACCGCAGATGCTAACGTCTTTGTGAAAGGTGTTAACAGAACATTCTGCTTGAATACAGAACAAATCATTTTGTAATGTCTCATCGCAAGGATCGCAGTATTTCATCTAAAACAGCTTAAATGCTGTTGTTATTATTAATATCGTTAAATCAATCAATATTTCATTATTATTAATCATATCTAAAAGCAAGTACAATATTCTTATACTTTTATCAGGCAGGCCTGGTCCTCCTGGTGGGGTGCGTGTGTTGGAGATCAAAGACACATCAGTGAAGCTTATGTGGAGCCTGGGCTCAGATCATGGCAACCCACTTGCTCAGCACATCATACAGACAAGAGACTTCTATGCCCTAGATCCTGAGGACTGGAAGATTGCAAGCACCTGTGAGTCCACCTAGGAGAACCATAGCACTCATAATATTGGCTACTAATAACAATTACACAAGTAATAATAGAAGCATCTGCAGATGTACCTTAATAGCTGAGGCATCAAACTATTGATATAAAGCGTGTCATGTTTAGCCCCTGCCTTCTTGGATGGGAAAGCTGAGGCAGCCGAAGTCATTGACTTGTTTCCTTGGATGGAGTATGAATTTCGAGTGTATGCCATCAATGCATTGGGAGAAGGAGAGAGCAGTGTACCCTCCATCAAAATCAAAACCTGGGATGCCAGTAAGTCTGCTTAATTACATACTGATTTACAATAGAGCTTAAGAACTTCAGATCAGCGTGTTTCTTACAATGTACATTGATTCTAAGAAAAAAAATCCTTTTCTTTACTCTAACTTAAAACATAAATGCATTAAATTTACTAGACACTAGTGGAACCTTCACTAGAACAGAGGTGCAGAGGTGGGTAGAGTAGCAAATAAAGTTAGCTACTTTAAAATCTTTATTAAGTAAAATTAATATCTAAAAACAAAGCACATCCCATGTGTGTATATATACAGTTGTACCTGAAAGTTTGTGAACACTTTAGAATTTTCTAGATTTCTGCTCAAATATGACCTAAAACAACATCATATTTTTACACAACTAATAGTAGATGAAGAGAACCCAGTTAAACATTATATATATTATTATACATAAGTTTTAAACACGGTTGCTTATTCATTGAAGAGACTGGCCCAATGTTACATATCTGTAACTGGCAAAAATGTGTGAACCTTTGCTTTCAGCACCTAGTGTGACCCCATGTGTAGCAATAACTGCAGCTAAACAGTTCAGTAACTGTTGGTGTGGAGGGATTTTAGCCCATTCCTCTATACAGAACAGCTTCAACTCTGGGACGTTGGTGAGTTTCTTCACAAGAACGTCTTCTGCAGCATTTCTATTAGATTAAGGTCAGGACTTTGACTTGGCCATCCCAAAACATTAACTGTAGTTAAGTCCTCTTTAATCATTTTTTGTAGATTAACTTGCAGTGTGGCTCAGTGGGTAGCACTGTTGCCTCACAGCACAAAGGTCCTGAGTTAAGTCAAGTCAAGTCAGATTTATTTATATAGCACTTTTTACAATGGAGCATTGTCTCAAAGCAACTTTACAAGTTTAGATTATTTCCTAATAACTACGTCCAATCCCAAATTGAGCAAGCCTAGGGCGACAGTGGCAAGGAAAAACTCCCTAGTTCTAGGAAGAAACCTTGGGAGGACCAAGACTCAAAAAGGGACCCAACCTCCTTGGGCGGCGTAGATGATAAATCTAAGAGTGGAACTACAGTCATGGAGTCCAAGTTCGAATAGAATGTGAAGTATCACACTGACATTAAGTGGCCCGGGTATGATGATAAATCTAAGAGCGAAACTAAAGTCATGGAGTCATGGTCGAATAAAATGTGAATTATGCACAGTGGAGCTCCATCAGATGAACATCATGTGTGGGGCCGGAACTGCCGGAACACAGCTCGGAGAGAAAACAGAAAATGTAATTAGTTATTGATTAAGAGCACAGTGTTTATTAACAATCACTGATGCCATGTCAATCACTGATGCCAAGTGTAGCATGAGACCCCGGCAGCATTAGCTATAGCAGCATAGCTAGAAAGAGGAGAACTGGTAGGTAACACAGCCAAGAGGGATCACATGAGACATTGGCAACCCCACGAGCGGCAGAAGACAGCAACCCAACGTCTCTGATCACCATAAGACTCTTTGACTCTTTGTTCAATCCCAGTTGGAGCGATCTGGGTCCTTTAGGTGTTTCCTCACCGGCTCTCCCACCACCCTGTCCAGGATAAAGTGGATGTGAGCAATGGCTTCCTCTTTGCAACCCTGCCAGGCACACATTGTTGTTCAGTGTCCTCCTGATGGCTTCCTCAATTTGTACAATCTTTCTGACTGTGGCCTGCTGTCCAAACTCCTTAGAGATGGTTTTGTAATTCTTTCCAGCCTGACAAGCATCACCAACTCTTTTTCTGAGGTCTTTAGAAAGTTGTTTTGTTCACACCATGATACACTTCCACAGACATGTTTTGAAGATCTGATAGATCCCTGATCCCTTGCTGGATTCTAATTTCACCTTCAAACTGCAAATCCTAGAGGTTTTACATACCATTGCCACTCACAGATATGTAATGTTGTATGATTTTCCTCAATTCAGATTCAGATTTTCAGGGATTTAAAATTCAGCACCAACAAAATGAAAGTACCAGAGTAAAAGTACAGTTTTTTTCTTTTTGAGATTACTCAAAATAAAAAAAAATATTCCAAGTTAGGATACATAGCATCCTAGACTACATGACATGCCAAGATATTTTAAATATAAGTTAGTTCGTGACAAGACAATGATTCAAAACATTCGTCCAAATCTACCAAAAGTAATTAAATGACCACAGAACAAAATGCCAGAAATTATTTTACTATACAGTAACAAACCAGAGTACATTTATTGTTTTGCATTTATACGTTCTAAATACAATGGTGTTTGAAAGCTTGACTTTGATAGAACCCCGTTCTTTAAATACAAGTGTGCTCACTCGCACTTGATTGGTTGAAACCATTCCATTGGTTTAACACACCTTCAAATTTGCTAATTGTAGAGGTTCACATACTTTTGCACTCACAGATATGTAACATTTGATCATTTTCCTCAATAAATAAATGACCAAGTTGAATATTGTGTTGCATTTGTATAATTGGGTTGGCTCTTTATCTACTTTTAGAAGCCGATGATGTTGTTTTAGGTCCTATATATGCAGACATACAGAAAAACGGGTTCCCAAGCTTTCAAGCAGCACTGTATGATCTTAATTTTCCTACACTGATTTGTGTAACATCATTTTGAAGGTTTGTAATAAGAAATGCTAAAACCTGCACAAGCAAAAGGTTTAACCAGACGTCTTTGGTTTTAGTTCCTACCATGGCTCCTACTGATGTAGATGGCTACGTGGGCATGAACGGGGAGCTCATCATCACTTGGACTGTATGTGTCCCTAGGTTTCTGCATGCAACACAGCATTTATTCTAGCTCTTTTATTTTGGTGGTAAAAAAACATTGACAAATCTGAATTTTATTTTTATCTTGTTTCCTTCCTCAGCCTATGAAGCCCCAGTTCTTTTTTGGTAAAAAGTTTGGCTATGTGGTGATATTCAAGGCCCATGAGGAGTCTGAGTGGAAGTGGTCATCTGTGACAGACCCAGAGGCTAGACGCTATGTCTACAGGGAAAGCATTATCCCTAATACTGAGGTCCAGGTCAAAGTGAAAGGCTACAACAATAAGGGGGAGGGACCTTCTAGCCTGACGAAAGTGGTGTACTCATCTGAGAGTGGTAAGACTCCGTATGAATGAAAACTACTGAGCTCCACTGCTGGCCCGAGGAAACAGCCTCTGCCTATCCTCAGCACATGAAACACTGAGGCAAAACCACATCCATAAGCATACATTTGTCAGCCTCAGTCACAGAAATGCATTGTCTGTCTTAGCTCAAGCTCAAGGGCAATATTACATTAATTAAAAAACTCATGGGACTTATGGCTTCATGTCCTGCTGCCCTTAAGGCTTTTTGAGAATGAGGGGCTGTATAACGTGAATTGTAAAAGCTCACCGGACAAAAAAATTAGTCACCTGCGACTGAATTGTAGTGTGTAATACCTGCACAAGCACGAATAACGTCTGTGATTCAATTTGACATGGACTGGACAGGTTTCTGGATGTAGGCGACATCAGTCTTCAGTTTTCAGTCTTGTTGTTCCAGATAGTCCCACAGATTTTCAAGAGGATTCACATCAGAGAATTGTGTGAGCAAGTTCAGATGCCACTGGATGTTCATCATGTTTGTCAATCACATTAGCAGTCCTGTGCAGGCGAGAATTGTCATCTTGGAAAACATGGATAGGGCTATGTTCCTACAATGGCTAATTTATATCATATCATATTTTTTCAGCTCCCACAGAGGCACCACTGGATGTCTATGCACGTCAGGTTACTGCCACTGAGGCTCTTGTGTGGTGGCTACCTGTTTATCAGGTTCCTCCTCACTGGGTGGATGGCTACCAGGTGAGTTCTCACAAAAACTCTCTATAATAGTTTTTGTACTTCTGCCTTCTGCTGTATTCCCAGGGGTCAGTAATATACCGTTTAATATTCCAACCATTCTAACAGTGATTAAATACCATAATAGTCAATACATTCTAACTTATACAGTTAGAATGTTCATCGTATTTTTCTGTAGTAAATGACAAACTGTAATACAGTGGTGCTTGAAAGTTTGTGAACCCTTTAGAATTTTCTATATTTCTGCATAAATATGACCTAAAACATCATCAGATTTTCCTAAAAGTAGATAAAGAGAACCCAGTTAAACAAATGAGACAAAAATATTATTCTTGGTCATTTATTTATTGAGGAAAATGATCCAATATTACATATTAGTGAGTGGCGTTTGAAGGTGAAATTAGAGTCAAGTGTTTTCCATCAGTGGGATGCCAATCAGGTGTGAGTGGGCACCCTGTTTTATTTAAAGAACAGGGATCTATCAAAGTCTGCTCTTCACAACACATGTTTGTGGAAGTGTATCGTGGTACGAACAAAGGAGATTTATGAGGACCTCAGAAAAAGAGTTGTTGATGCTCATCAGGCTGGAAATGGTTACACATCCATCTCTAAAGAGTTTGGACTCCACCAATCCACAGTCAGACAGATTGTGTACAAATGGAGGAAATTGAAGACCATTGTTACCCTCCCCAGGAGTGGTCGACCAGCAAAGATCACTCCAAGAGCAAGGCGTGTAATAGTTGGTGAGGTCACAAAGGACCCCAGGGTAACCTCTAAGCAACTGAAGGCCTCTCTCACATTGACTAATGTTAATGTTCATGAGTCCACCATCAGAAGAACACTGAAACAACAATAATGTGCATGGCAGGGTTGCAAGGAGAAAGCCACTGCTCTCCAAAAAGAAAACATTGCTTGCTCGTCTGCAGTTTGCTAAAGATCACGTGGACGAGCCAGAAGGTCCCCGAATTGGAAGAATGTTTTGTGGATGGATGAGACCAAAACAGAACTTTTTGGTTTTCTAAAAGAAAAGCCCCTTATGTTATGGAGAAAGGAAAACACTGCATTCCCAGCATAAGAACCTTATCCCATCTGTGAAAACATGGTGGTGGTAGTATCTGGTTTGGGCCTGTTTTGCTGCATCTGGGCCAGGGACGGCTTGCCATCATTGATGGAACAATGAATTCTGAATGATATCAGAGAATTCTAAAGGAACATGTCAGGACATCTGTCCATGAACTGAATCTCAAGAGAAGGAAGGTGGAAACATGCAGCAAGACAACGACCCTAAGCACACAAGTCGTTCTACCAAAGAATGGTTTACAGAAGAATAAAGTTCATGTTTTGGAGCCAAAGTCCTGACCTTAATCCAATGGAAATGCTGTGGAAGGACCTGAAGCGAGCAGCTAATGTGAGGAAACCCACCAACATCCCAGAGCTGAAGCTGTTCTGTATGGAGGAATGGGCTAAAATTCCTCCAAGCCGGTGTGCAGGACTGATCAACAGCTACAGGAAATGTTTAGTAGAAGTTATTGCTGCACGGGGGGTCACACCAGATACTGAAAGCAATGGTTCACATACTTTTGCCACTCAGTAATGTTGGATCATTTTCCTCAATTCTCTTTATCTACTTTTAGGACTTGTGTGAAAATCTGATGATGTTTTAGGTCATATTTATGCAGAAATATAGAAAATTCTAAAGGGTTCACAAACTTTCAAGCACCACTGTATACCAGGGTTGTCTGGAGCTGTCAAGCAGCCGTGCTAACTACTGCGCCACCATGCCACCAAGAAGAAATTTGAAAATATGCCACAAATGAGTCTGTGGTGGCGTTGTGGTTGAAATACAGGCCAACTGTCTTCAGGCTCCATGATTATTTGTTGCCCTAAAGGCTTCTTCCCACTCCTGTCCAGATCCGCTATTGGAGAAAGTATGATGACAACGAGGCAGCAGCCTCTCGTGTTTTTGTGCACAATGCACAGATTAACCAGACCCGGTTGGAGAACATGCGTCCTGACTCACACTACCTCATCGAAGTGCGTGCGTACAACGGAGCTGGACTCGGACCACCCAGCGAACACTGCGAGATGTTCACCAGGAGACCACGTAAATATGACCATATGAAATGGCAGTACATTAGATCTACATTCAGATTAAACATTCTCTCTGGTTTGATGGCTAATGTGCCAGTAATACCTATGGAACCTTGATAGCCTTTACAAAGACAAATTAATTGTCCTTGATTTCACTGAGATAATTTTGTCCAGTTAATAAAAATATGGGCAACAGACCTACTCAGTATTTATGATACAGACATCTGAAGTAACATATGATAGGAAACATACAAAGGATTTACAACTTGCTACTCACTCATTACTACAGAATCAGTCATTTCTAACAAACACACAGCTGGG
This sequence comes from Ancistrus triradiatus, assembly GCA_025084515.1. Taxonomy (NCBI): domain Eukaryota; kingdom Metazoa; phylum Chordata; class Actinopteri; order Siluriformes; family Loricariidae; genus Ancistrus; species Ancistrus triradiatus. The sequence goes on along the minus strand of JAJAGP010000852.1, from coordinate 148,073 downwards.
TATCGGGTCCTACTTTTTCTTTCAAAATGTCTTGATTTTTTTTTCCAGCTCCAAGTCGTCGCCTAAGAGTATATAAATATGTCAGCTTCACGCGTAAATGGCTCTATATCTACTGGGATCACATCTACAACTACTGGAATGAGTCTTATGTGGAGGGGTACAAGGTGCGTGTTTTTGTAGTTTACAATGTCACCATTCACATCTGTCCACTCCTGTTAGGTCAGCAATGCTGTAACTATGTAACCGAAAAAGAAGACCTGGGGGCATTATACGCACTTGGATGAAATGAAACATCTACATGCATGCATAAGAGACATTAAAGAGGTTGCAACTCAATTCCCACTGTAGAGCTGCTTCAGACTCGGGGTGGACATTCAGCAGATATTCAATAGAATCAAGCTGGAATGAATGATATATTATAAGATCTAATTAAGATTGATACATGCATTGACCAAAACTCGTAATTTCCACCAATCTGCTTCAGACTCGGTGTGGACACTCATGAGATATTGTAGAATAGAATCAAGTGCGAATAAATGATATATTATGAGCTAAATATGACCTTTATTAAACATATAAGATCAGAAGATCGGATATATGTGCATGCTCTATATGCCTTTATTCATAATTACAGTATAAAACGGAGGTATGTTACCCGAGTCCCCCTTAAAGATAGGACGAACACTTTTTCAGCAAAGTAGAATAAATCCACGTCGCGAACTGGAAACATTTGAATCCCTACTTTATTCGCTGAAATATTGGCTTGAACATAGTGTAGTGCATTTGCAACGTAATACCGTAATACCGCTAAAACAGAAGCTCGCTTCCTTTAGGTGCTGATAGCTTGACCGCTGTTTCAGGATGACATACCTGCAGTTGTCGGTTCAAATTTATTGTATTTTTACCGGAGTTAGTTGCCCCACACGGTTTACAAAGAGTCTTGTTTTCCTTGACATCAAATGTGCCAATATATCAACTCTCCTCTTTCTCTCAGGTGTTGACATTGTCGAGTTGGTTTCCTGAGAAACAGTACAGAGACACAAATGTGTGTGTGATACCACATTACTAATTGAATCGCTACCCAGCTCGTCCGGCCTTTCCACATAGGCTAAAGTTATGATCTATTCTCGACCTGCCACACAACTAAATCAGATCTGGTTGGATGTCGTCTCTGTCAAACCTTTTAGTCTCGTTTTCATTCGTTGACAAACGTGTCATTTCATTTCGTCTTAGTTTTTGTCGTTTTTCCTTCATTTTAATTTAGCCATTGTCTCGTTTTCGTTCGACAAAGAGTCGTTGATGCAGACTGTGACGGAAAGAAACGAAATTAACAGTGTTTCCATCAAACAAAATTTTTCTATAAGTGTTGTGAATTTCCATAAAGTAAAAATGCAGTGGCATCCACTGGTTTTCAGCAGTATCTCTTGACTCATTGACGCTTCGGTTGTGCAGTTTTCTTGTGAAAATACCCTTTATAGTACATTAGAGTAGCATAACAAGACTATGTGACCAAGGCAATGTCCATTCAATGTCCGTTTCGTTCCTGTTTCACAGAATGTAATGCGGTCATTACACGGCACCTACCTGTACTTGCATCAATAATGAGAGTAACAATTACTATATTATTATAAATTAAGGTGTTATCTGGATATATTTCTTTCGTTTATGCATGACGTTGGCCTTGGGGTACTGTTCATGTTGTATCTTCCCTGTTTAAAGGTACTTTTTAGAAAGGAAGGAGAGCGCTATGGGAAACTGTACACCACTGGCAGGCACTACATTGACTTCCCCATGCCTGAGACAGGAGACTATGTAGTAGAGATACGGGCTCGCTGCGAAGGTGGAGATGGACCCATATCACAGATACGAGTGCAAGGTGTGTCACTGCTCTTTTGCTAGTATGTTTTCATTTTCTAGCGGTTAAGGTACTGGACTCTGGTCCAGAAGGTCCAAGGTTCAAATCCCACCTCTGCCAAGCTGCCACTGTTGGGTCCTTGAGCAAGGCCCTTAACCCACAGTTGCTTGGATTGTAAGACTGTATCAAATGTAAGTCACCCTGGATAAGGGTGGATAAGTTGTATTTATAGCCCGATCATCCTCATGCAACGCCATCTGCAGGAGCCTGATGTTACTGCCTCCTTAAGGGAGGGTGAGGGTGGTTTGGTGTGCCAGGGAAATACCACAAGCGAACACAACACAGAAAATATTAGGACTCCGTGGCATCATCAGACCACTTTACTGGGCACGTGCCAGTTTCTTTTGCTTTTTTGCATGGACTAATTGAAATTCACAACCGCTACAGACAGTGTAATGATGGCTCTTAGACTAAAGTATTCACTCACCCATCCAAATAATTGAATTCCAGTCCAGTTCCTGTTCCAGTCACTTCCATGGCCACACGGGTATAAAATCTAGGCATGCAGACTGCTTCTACAAACGGGTCGCTCTCATGGGCTCAGTGAATTCCAGCGTGGTTCCGTCATAGGATGCCACCTGTGCACCAAGTCCAGAAATTTCCTTGCTACTAAATATTCCACAGTCAACTATCAGCGGTAGAAGTGATTGGGAACGACAGCCACAAAGTGGTAGGCCACGTAAAATGACTGGGCGGGGTCAGTGGCTGCTGAGGCTCATACAGCGCAGAGATCACCTGGGACTGTGGTAGCCTAGCGGGGAAGGTACTGGACTATGGACCAGAAGGTCCAGGGTTCAAATCCCACCTCTGCTAAGCTGCCACTGTTGGGTCCTTGAGCAAGACCCTTAACCCACAATTGCTTGGATTGTAAGACTGTATCAATTGTAAGTCGCTCTGGATAAGGGCGTCCGCTAAATGCTGTAAATGTAAATGTAAATCACCGACTTTCTGCAGAGTCAGTCGCTACAGACCTCCAAACTTCATGTGGTCTTCAGATTAGCTCAAGAACAGTGCGTAGAGAGCTTCAGGGAGTGGGCTTCCATGGCCGAGCTGCTGCATCCAAGCCTTACATCACCAAGCATAATGAAAGCATCGGATGCAGTGGTGTAAAGCACGCCATCACTGGACTCTAGAGTGGTGGAGACGTGTTCTCTGGAGTGACGAATCACGCTTCCCCGTCTGGCAATCTGATGAGTTTGGTGGTTGCCAGGAGAACAGTACTTGTCTGACTGCATTGTGCCAAGTGTAGAACTTGGTGGAGGGGGATTATGGTGTGGGATTCTTTTTCAGGAGTTTGGCTCAGCCCCTTAGTTCCAGTGAAATGAACTCTTAATGCTTCAGCATACCAAGACATTTTGGACTCGTGCTCCCAACTTTGTGGGAACAGTGTGGGGACGATCCAGTCCTGACCTCAACCTGACAGAACACCTTTGGGATGAATCAGAGCAGAGACTGAGCCAGGCCTTCTCATCCAACATCAGTATCCAACCTCACAAATGCACTTCTGGAAGAATGGTCAAAGATTCAAATAAACCCACTCCTAAACCTTGTGGAAAGCCTTCCCAGAAGAATAGAAGCTGTTGTAGCTGCAAAGGGTGGAACGACTTTGTTAAACCCTATGGATTAAGAATGGGACGTCACTCAAGTTCATGTTTGTGAGAACAGGCGAGCGAATACTTTTAGCAATACAGTACATCAGAAGTGACCTGGAACAGCCTGTTCTGTACTGCCATTTGCAGCTAGCTGAGAAGTGTGCAATATAAAGCATAGGCATCAGTTACATTAGCAACTAACTGCGACTGACTGGCAAGCAGAGGGGTACAGCTGTGCCCCTCTAAATTCTGTGCCCCAGTACACAAGTAGTCTAGACCTGTTAGGACTTATAGGACTTACATTATTAGCATTTGCGTATACCACAGGCCGCCTCAGGCTTAACCTGATATTAGATTGCAAAAACAAACAGATTATATTAGGGCTACCCCAACAAAGAAACATTACCTAATATAACACGGACAGTGGTGGCCTGTCTTAACATTGTAGCATGGCTCTAATTGGCAGCTGATTTTTCTTGAAATATACCAAAATGCCAACATGTTATTTAGTCAGTCATAGGCTTTCTGTTTAATGGTGGTTCCATCGAGGGTGGACTTCCCTCTCTCTTCTGCTATTGCTACAGTTTAAGGACTTTTAACCCAGTAACTCTTGTTTATTGGACACTTGAATTGCAATAGCATTGTTTAAACCAGTGGCTCTGAATTGTTTTAAGGTTATGGACCTATTTTAAAATGTGGTGAAAACCAAGGTTCCCTACACAAAAAATGGACATGTCGATATAAGACCTAAAACAAAAGCTTGGTGACCCATAGACTACAGGTTTTCATTAACACCCTTATCCAGAACGACTTACAACTGATACAGTCTTACAATCCAAGCAATTGTGGGTTAAGGGCCTTGCTCAAGGACCCAACAGTGGCAGCATGGCATACGTGGGAATTGAACCCTGGACCTTCTGGTCCAGAGTCCAGTACCTTAACCACTGGGCTAACACAACCCTGGATTAAACAATCATTTGCAACAACTTATTTAATCATTTACTCATCCCTAGTTAGTGGCTACGATCTTAAATATCAATTGTTGCTATTATTATTTTATGCTGAATACTTATTCTGTACATTATTATGCATGTTTTCATTCCAGAAGTCTCAAAATGAGTTTCAGAAAAAGCATCAGCCCCCAGATCAGTGAGCTGTAGAGCATTTCATGTCTTATCACAGCACTACATGAATTGTAGCACAAAAACACAGTCTTAAGAAAGAAAAAAACGTCCAAAAGAATTGAAGAGAAATCCATCCTGCACCACTCCCAACCTTCTGATTGTTATGTGTTGTGTTGTCCCACAGGTGGAGCTGTGCTAAGCCGTCAGTCTCTCTGTGCCATATCTCTGATGCTTCTGGTGCTGGCCTTCATGAACTTGGACCTTTAGAGAAATTCTTCTTTCCTTACCCTGGGTCACTAAGACTGTACAAGAGCCAAATACCACTACTCCCTCTGTTCTGTAGGTTTCTGATCACCTCCATGATTTGCAATATAGATTGTACTTCATCATTAAGCACACAAACAAGTGACAGAGAGCTTCTTTATAGCATAGCTACACACTAAATTATGTTTATTAGTTTAGTATTATTGTTTGAAAAGTCTCACTGCCTACTTTTGTTGTTAGTTTTATTTATTTGCATCTCAGTCATGTTTTTTCTTTCATGTTTATTTATTTATTTATTCAGTTCTATACATTTTTAGATGCAGCAGCCATTGCTAGTCTTAAATAATCATTTAGATTTTCTGTGTTCTTGCATAAATACGACCTAAAACATCATCAGAGCACACGAGTCCTAAAAGTAGAGAGACCACAATTAAACAAATGAGTACAAATTCTGCTTGGTCATTTATTTATTGAGTAAAACGAACCAATATGACATATCTGTGAGCAGCAAAAGTATGTGAACCCCTATGATGAGCAGTTCATTTGCAGGTGAAATTCAATCGATGGCATAACAATCATGTTGAAGTGGGCAAACGTCTAAAGAAGAGGAATATATCAAAGTCTGATCGTCCCAACACTTGTGGAAGTTTCTCATGGCATGAACAAAGTGGACCTCAGGAATAAGCTAGCCACAGGTGACAGTGGCAAGGAAAAACTCCAACAGACCAATTAGGAAGAAACCTTGAGAGAAACCAGGCTCAAATAGGGAACACACTTCTGACCAGACCAAAATATTAATAAACGTACTGTGCAAAAGTTTTGGGCCACCATTAGATTGGATATAGCATTGTTTTAGCACTGGCATGATGACCATACCTGGTTATTTCTCCATCTCTTTATTAGAGTACAACCAGAAAATTGAGAAAATTTGTATGTAGCATCAAAGAGTGTACTTAGTGTGACCTGTCCTTACACGTTGACCCTTCTGGAGTCAGAAGAAGCTTGATCAGGAATGGTCTTTTTGGATAGCAGCAGTAGGATAGCAGCCAAGAAGCCATTTTTGTGGAGGGGAACAGGCTGAAAAGGCTAAGATATGCTAAAGCATTACATTTTTCAGTCTAGTCATCAACAATGTCATATATGGTCATTGTAGCATTGCTAACACATCAAATCCAATGGTGGCCTGAGACTTTTGCACAGTACTAAATAAGCAAAGTCATTACAGTAATTATGCAGAAAACGAAAATGTTCTTTGTAACAATTTGGAATAAAGTCCTGTTAGAATAAAAGAACTGTAATAGGCAATGGTCACTGAGGAAAGCCTGTCCTGCCTTAGAACCTTTAACACATTGCTCATTTTTAAGACACTGTATGGCCTTCGTAGCTTCCAATGCTCACGCTTCATGGTCAAATCAGCGCCCAGCTGCTTGATCTGTTCACCAGCTCGTACCTGTTTCTATGTTCTGAGCACATTCTTTGATGGCGTCCTCCACATAACTAATCCTGAAAACGCGACACTTTCGGTGCCACCAAAACATCAGAAAACCAGCCAAGTCTAATCCTGGCAGTAACTGCAGTACTTCAGCTGTCAAGAGCCTGGGAAAAACATTCTTACTGAAAGCCATCATTAGCTGTACTGGCAACGATTAAGTGCACTTATCCTGTGTGATGGGACTGGCGTAGCCTAGCGGGTAAGGTACTGGACTATGGACCAGAAGGTCCAGGGTTCAACCCCAGCTCTACCAAGCTGCCACTGTTGGGTCCTTGAGCAAGACCCTGACCCACAACTGCTTGGATTGTAAGACTGTACCAATTGTAAGTCGCTCTGGATAAATGTAAATGCTAAATGCTGTAAATGTAAATGATGGAATCTGAAAGTATGTGCAGTTTAGTTATCGTAATCAACGAAGTGCACCCAAATTCTTATGGAAAACACGGCCCTTTGCCAGACGGGCAACTACCTGAGAAGCAGCTGGTTCACCTTCCAGGGTAACAACGTCTCCCCCATCCATTTTTCAGATTCCTTGAATGTCATAAGGCAAAATATGACTTTGTTTAAGGTTTTGATTTAAGGTACAATGGTACAATGATTTTCTCCAGCTGCTCTAGGTTAAGTCCACGTCTAAAAGAACCAGCACTAAGTGTGGCCTGCAAAAGTTTGAACACAACTTTTGTCGCTTTTGTATTCACATGTCTGAGCAGATGATCCCTGACCTTATTAGAGCGCAATGGAAGTCAGTATTCTGTGGCATTTGTAAACTCTCACAGACTGGCCAGGTATGCAAATAAAGCTGCAGGAATGTTTGGCTGCTACAGGAGTAGTGGTGAACTGAGCATGCAAGAGCCTTCTTAGACTGATCTCATCCTGAGAGTCCCTGTGTAAGAGATACAACACCACTGGTAAGCCACAGGCATTTAGAAATGGAGTACTGAGATTTGCTGTAGAAGAGGAACAGCTTGCCAGCTGATTTTGTAGGGGTTGTGTAGCACTGGCAGGGTTGTGCTGACCAACAGCAAGCCCAAACTTTTTTACATGCCAAATTTTAGATCATTTCATCAATGGTAGAGTTAGCAAACAAACAGACGAGCTTGTCATCTGAGCAGGGGCAATTTGCTACGCTTAAAGGCGGAGAATTATGGGGAATGTAGAGTAAATTCACACTGAGATGCATTATGTAGAATCCAAAACCAGCATCCTTTGAGAAACAGGACTGAAGCACTTATCCAGTGTTAAGTTACTGAACAAAGGAAGAGAGATGACACAGTGACAAAGAATCCTGACCTCAAACTCAGTACAGTACGTGCTGTGTGTTTTGACACCACAATCTATCCCACCAGGTACAAAAATGAAAAGGGTCTAAATATTAGGTTTTATTAAGAGATATTTCTATACTCCGATATATTTATATACCACTGCTAATTACTGGAGAGAGAAAAACCAAGCTGGTTTGACCTATTACAGTTTATCCGAACAGCACGACAAATTAAAAACCTAATTCATTACCTTCTTAAATCTGGACATGTCATGAAAGAACCAAGACGTACGAAAGAAAAGGGTATCAGAACACTGATGAATGCAAGGAGTAGCAACGAGTGACAGCAGGCGTGAGAAAGCTCTCGTTACAGTCGGCAACTAGAAAATGGTAGAACGGCAGAAAGTAGTAACATCTGCTTTCCCGTGCTGCACTTGTTGCTCCTAGAACGTCTTTCAAACAAAATGCCACAACAGCAGATAAGACGATGGCTCTCGGTGTCTACACAACAGACGATACAACATTCCCGATGTATAACACTACCCCATTATCTTTGTGCTGTACAGCAGCTGTATTCGTCCCCATCTGTCGATAGCAAACTCCAGCAAGAACGGTGCGCTTCCGCTGGCCCATGGCGTGCTGCAACCAGCGGCGTTTGGTCCTCAAAGCTTTCCGGCTGATGCTGGTTGGTTGTGCAGTCTATATCCTTTGTCAAGTCTTGGCGTTTATATACAAACCTCTGTCCATGGTTAGGTGCAAAGAGAGCGCTGGGAGATGGTTAAGGGAGCTGCTGAGCTATTAATGGGCCTCCCCATTGAGTGAGGAAGCCTCTGCGTGGGGGGAGGTGGCGTGGGAGAACCCCCTCTCAGTATTTTCGGTCCCTAAGCCATGCTTGGTTTGCTGGTCGGCTGAAGCGGCGCTGGAACAGGAGCTGGACGATGGCCTGCTTTTCTCCTTAAAGTCTGTGATGATAACAGTCAAGTCTCCTACAGTCACCTCCAGGTGCTGAGCACTGCTCCGGTCTACGTTTTTTAATCTGGGTCTAGAAGACAGAAATCAGAACGACATCTAAGGTTGGTTCCTGCCTTGCTACCAGTGAAGCCCACAACACAGAAGTGGATTAATGGGGTTTCCTGACACGTCCATATCATGGACTGCTTTGTGGAGATCCATGCCACATTTACATATACTGTACATTATATCGTTCATTCCACTCCAAGGTTGGAAACATATGAAATGCCTGTACTAGATCATAGAACCTCAGAACCTCTAGCAGTTTAGACCACTAGAGTGGCTGAACTGCTGGTAGACAATGCATGCCATTTTGGGTATTTGAGAAAAAAAAAAATTTTGAACCACCTGGCCTATAACAAAGTTCAGGTCACTGTTATGCATCAAAGTCAGGGGTGTGCGATGCGGTTTTATCGATAATTAGACGATATTTGAAACAAAGGTTGTTCTCGCCTGAACTGGCACCATGTTTTTCAGCATTTATGCCATGCCATCTGCTGCTTTTCTTGTAATGTACTGCACCGGTATTGGAAATGGCTTCATGATACGATACGATGGGTCACAACACGATGCGTGCGCTGAAAATATAGTGTGTATAATCCGAGTCGTCTTAATACATCATATCACAGAGTCAAAACTGCGACATCTACAGGAGCGAAGACTGTAGTTGACACTCCATTACAAATGTTTTTTCTTCCACCCAAAGAAATGATATTTTGAGCTGAAAATCGATGTAGTGCATCCCGAAAATAAATATCGCGATATATTGCTGTATCGATTTTTTGGCACAGCCCTACGACACATCGCACACCCCTAAAAAAACTAATGTCCACATGAATGCTTAGCTTTCCTAGCATCAATATGACCCAGAACATCACACTCCCTGTACTGGCTTGTCTTGTTCCACAGGTACATGGTGCAGATGTGCCCAAACATCAGCATGATGAAAAAGAAACAGGGCTGTTCCCTTAGCTCCAAGGTCCAGTTCTGGCAGTTTGGACCGTGGACAGGGGTTGGCATGGTGACCCATTTGAAGATTAGTTTTAGCTTTTAAGATTGTTCTTTTTAATCGTAGCACTTAAGATGACCATCTAAAATGACCAAGGGTCACTGAGAAGATTTACATTTGAATAAAAAAGGCTGTTGTTTTGGATCAGATCAATGGATCGGTTCCATTCATGTCCTAATATCTGAACCAACAGTTTCTGCTGATGTTGCTCAAAGGCTTTTCTTAAACACACCAAATGTATGTAAAGCGCTCACCTCATTTTTTTGTTATGTCTTTTAAATGTCGGTTCTTTTTCATTCTTCTCCTTTTCCGTCTTCTCCTTTTTCTCTTTCTTAGGTTGAGTGGGTGAAGCAAACTGCTGCGTTACTTGCTGAGCTACCAGCTGGCAGACAGGACGAGGCTTCCTGTGGAGGAAAAAAATAGAGTGGATGGGGGTGGGACGCTGAACACACCAGAACTGCAAATCAAGCTGACCTAAATATATTAGGGTTTAGGAAGAAGTCGTGTTCCAAAGACAAAGGTTTCAGCAAAAGCGTTACCCAAATCACTGTGTGAGGACGATACGACACGAGGTCATGGCATGCTTTGCATCAAGCAGAGCTCTCACAATCTTTACACACCTTTCTAATCGCAGTTATTTAAGATGATCGCAATTCATTGAAAATATTGCAATTGTGTAGGAACACAGTCCTTTTTAGGAATGCACCCAACTGAATGTATTCAGCCGAAAATGGCAGAAAAAGCATTTTTGGTGTTCAGCTGAGCAAGTGAAAAGACCAAATAAATGATACCGAACAATGACGTCCAACCAGGCTGTGTGGAAGCGGGGTTCTGCAGTGCGAGTGTTCTGTTCACATTTGCTAAATGACTTGATGTAAACGTTCATTTGTGCCTTCTTCTGAAGGAAAGTGGCACGCCATTCGGTCTTCGGCAAAATGTTCCATTTTGTTCGCTTTCAGCCAAAAGTTTATTTTGGTGCATCCCTAGTAATTCTCCACAGTTGGTAGATTTCTACAACAAGCAGAATTGGGTGTACTGGGTTGGGTCAACTGAATTAGAGAAAAGCAGGAAATGCATGCCCTGAGACTTAAAAGGGTTAATGAAAAAAGTTTTAAATTGGTGCAGTAACATGTAGAGGGCAGCACTGAGTAATGTTGGTGTATCTGTTAGCTGTGCAATTCATTCTATATTTGAGGCATATACGCAGAACATTTTCACTTTTGTCATGCTTAACACTGCTTTAGGCAACTGTGTAAACTTTAGTTGCAAAACAGCAGTTTCTGAGGACCAGGCTCAAACCCCAGGCTGAATTTGAAAGTGAGGTGGGTTGGTTATGGAGCTTCGCAATTTCTGCACTACTGTTCAGCCGAACACATCACACAGCAATAAAAGCAACCCAAGGATTTAAACATCACTCTCTATTCCAGCAGAAATACACCCGTAGATAACAGCTGCAGTAATGGCACAAAAACTAAATATTACTTCATAAACAGCTTCTGGCTTTGTGCCCTACAGTATTCTATACGAGCCAAAACACAGCCAGTACCAAAACAAACAAGTTATGTAGTTGTAAATTATGTCTGCAGGATTTAAAACAAGGACTTTTTAGTTACCTACTATATACAGTGATGCTTGAAAGTTTGTGAACCCTTTAGAATTTTCCATATTTCTGCATAAATATGACCTAAAACATCATCAAATTTTCACACACGTCCTAAAAGTAGATAAAGAGAACCCAGTTACACAAATGAGACAAAAATATTATACTTGGTCATTTATTTATTGAGGAAAATGATCCAATATTACTATTAGTGAGTGGCAAAAGTATGTGAACCTTTACTTTCAGTATCTGATGTTTCAGCTCTGGGATGTTGGTGGGTTTCCTCACATTAGCTGCTCACTTCAGGTCCTTCCAAAACATTTCCCTTTAGAATTCTCTGATATCATTCAGAATTCATTGTTCCATCACTGATGGCAAGCCATCCTGCCCAGATGCAGCAAAACAGGTCCAAACCATGATACTACCACCACCATGTTTCACAGATGGGATAAGGTTCTTATGCTGGAATGCAGTGTTTTCCTTTCTCCAAACATAACGCTTTTCTTGTAAACCAAAAAGTTCTATTTTGGTCTCATCCGTCCACAAAACATTCTTCCAATAGCCTTCTGGCTCGTTCACGTGATCTTTAGCAAACTGCAGACGAGCAGCAATGTTCTTTTTGGAGAGCAGTGGCTTTCTCCTTGTAACCCTGCCATGCACACCATTGTTGTTCAGTGTTCTTCTGATGGTGGCCTCATGAACATTAATTAACATTAGCCAATGTGAGAGAGGCCTTCAGTTGCTAGAAGTTAACCTTTTGTGACCTCACCAATTATTACCACACCTTGCTCTTGGAGTGATCTTTGTTGGTTGACCACTCCCTGGGGAGGGGGTAACAATGGGTCTTGAATTCCCTCCATTTGTACACAATCTGTCTGACTGTGGATTGGTGGAGTCCAAACTCTTTAGAGTGGTTTTGTAACCTTTTCCAGCCTGATGAGCATCAACAACTCTTTTTCTGAGCTCCTCAGAAATCTCCTTTGTTCGTGCCATGATACACTTCCACAAATGTGTTGTGAAGAGCAGACTTTGATAGATCCCTGTTCTTTAAATAAAACAGGGTGCCCACTCACCACCCTGATTGGCATCCCATTGATTTAAACACCTCACTAATTTCACCTTCAAATTAACTGCTAATCCTAGAGGTTCACATACTTTTGCCACTCACTAATATGTAATATTGGATCATTTTCCTCAATAAATAAATGACCAAGTATAATATCTATGTCTCATTTGTTTAACTGGGTTCTCTTTATCTACTTTTAGGACTTGTGTGAAAATCTGATGATGTTTTAGGTCATATTTATGCAGAACTATAGAAAATTCTAAAGGGTTCACAAACTTTCAAGCACCACTGTATCTGGGAACAAGTTAGGCCTCTGAAAATGCTCATTAAGGAACTCGTGGTTAAAGGTTTAGCAGCACAAACCAAAAACCTGTCTATTAACTAGAGTTGGGTACCATATAACAATGCAGACTTCTAGAACACAACCTGAGCTGAGCCTTAGATGATTGAGCTACTGCAGCAGCTAACAGAATAAATGTAAAATATGCCAGTATAATCTTTCACTGTGAATATATTCAAAGTGAAAGATTATACCGGAGTCATAAAAGCAGTCTATTCCCTGTGGCACTATAAATGCAAAAATGACTCAGATATTATAACAATGCATTAATTACAACACATTCATAAAGACGTCTGTGGTTCAGTGTGTGTAAAGTAATGGATTTAGGGAATTAGTTAAAACCAAGGCCGTGTAAGCTTATCCAAGAAGGGCTGGTGTGGCTGCGGCTTTTTATCTCATACAAGCAAGAACAGATCTGACAGAACTAATCAGTAATTCAAGAACCAAGACCAGCTGATTAAACAAGTAGGATCATGTGCAGCTCCTGTAAGGCTGTAATGAAGTTCTGCAGCCACACCGGTTCGTTGCGAAGAAGACAGATACGTGACACCAATCTCCAAATACTTTGACAGTACACGTCCAAATAAAAAAAAAACATTTCACTGACTGATCATCGTTTCTGTGATATTAACTTAGATACACTCTCACCTCGCCCTCAAATAATGATGGTAAAATGAAAGATTGTGATGTGGAACTGTAATTCTGGGATGGACTTCTGGGTCACTTCTGCTTGGCAGGTAGCCAGGCCTTCAGACTGAAGCAATGTGGGCGTATGAGTCACTGGGGAATAAGGATGGGATAGGCCGATGTTTGTTATGAATCCCAACACTAATCCCAAACAGGAGAAATTCCCCCAATTTTGAGTGACTCAGAAATGAAGAAGCTCTTGGCCCAGATTTTACTCATGTGAGAACGTGTCACATGTAGAGAGATGGAGGAGCTAGGAAATAAACTGAGCCTCCTATACTCGTTTGTATATTTACTTAACATTCACAACAGGGTTACATCGTTACTGGTCCGACATATTCATACTGGGCCAATTTAGATCAACCTATTAACCGAACACGTCTCGGAGAACCCTGAGTAAACCCAGACGGACAAGCGGAGGAAGTTCAAACTCATATCAAACCGGGGATCTCTGGAGTTTGTGAGGTGACCATGCTAAGCACATGCGCCCACTTGGGATGCCAATTTCCCCAAAATCATTGTATACGTGTAATCAGCCAAGGCAATGCTTTGCCTCATAAAGCATCTGATCATATTCACATGCCTTACTGCGGCACACCACTGCGCCCCAAATTGAAAGCCTGTGGTTATTGCAACGAGGACAGCGACCATACAGATAAAATCTACACACCTCGTGCAACAAAAGTCTTTTGGTTACATCAACACACAACAAGTCATTTGTTGGTAGCTGGTTCATCACGATTAGATAAATAGGGCAGCTGTAACCTCTATAGATGTCCGCGTGATGGGTTCCTCATTTGTGGCACAACATCATGTGAACTAATGGCCTTCTGTGGTCTATCTACCCAGAATAAAGGACAAAGAATCATTAAAGCCCATTACCAGCCATCTTAGGGGCACCATAATGGCCACCATAATAGAGGCTGTTGATAAGGGAGGGGTGTGTGTGTGTGTGTGTGTGTGTGTGTGTGTGTGTGTGAGGCTTCTGCCTCTTACGATACTGTGCTTGATTAAGCCACTGAATACTAATGAGCTGTAGAGATCTGCAATCCAGATGCCACAGACGTCTGGTTGAGCAACCTTCACACTGCATGCACAAATCACAAATGACAACACACTTCTGAGAAATGAAATGGACGGCACTGCCTTCAGCTGAGCAAAAGCTGACAGGGTAATAAACCTACAGACCCATAGCTTAGGCATTTGGTTTTTCGCTTCATAAACGTAGAATTACCCACTGCAAGTAGATGAACGTCAAAGAGCAAGATCTCCAAAAGGAGATGTTCTGTATTCTTTGACTGCACACAACCCAACATATACAAAATTATGGAAAAGGCCTCTCAAATGGGGCTAAAAGCTCACTTCTGTTTTGATGTCAGCATGCTTGTGAAGCTAAGGCTCTGCTGATTGGTAACACTAGCATTTAATATACTGCAGACACCTAAAATATTGACCTAATAATACTGAACAACCAGCAGCGTGACTGCTATACTGAATCATGACCAGTGCTACCTCTGGGAATCCTCACAGCTTTAGATTGTTCACTCAGCTTTTTACTTCAGAGAAAATAAGCAATCACATATGACCAAACACATTTGTTTCCCATTCTGGTTTTGTGAAGCATGATAAATGACTAAGCAAGGACATTTTTCCCCAGATGAAGTAGAGGAAAAAATATGTATAATCAAGCAAAAACATTAGTACTTTTTGGCTGCTCCAAATGGACTTCACCAATTTAAAAAAAACAATATTCTACACCAAACTGGTTCTCAAATAGTAGTTGTCAGACGTGCTTTGCAGACCAGATTTCTTAAATATTTATCAAGCACTCAATCAGACTGAGATCTGGACTGTTTGCTGGCCATGTCACTGAAGTGATGGGCCTTTTAGAAGAAAACGTCTTTACTATGTGACAACATGCATTACCAACCAGGAACAAATTCGCCACCAAATCCACTTTCTATTCACGGAATGAGGAAACTGCACTAAATTTGAATGTACACCTTTGCATGGACTCTTGAGAGAAGGACTGCTACATGCACTGGTCTTTTACCATAATCGAGTGGGGAAATTCTGTTTTCTTCACAGTCCTCGATACGTTTCATTAGAATAACACCACGCAAAGTTACAGCACAGTCCTTCAGATTTCTGATTCGTCTTCGAACATCATTTCCATCCAATCACCCACACTCCATGATTGCTTCTCTTCAGCTTGTTTGCTGCTGTTTAGGTGTTAGTGGTAGAGTTTGTTTGGGTTTTCTATATGCAAATCAGCTGATTCCATAGTTCTGTCACAAACAGACTCGTTTTTCACACTGCTTTGAGTTTTCTGTCCTGACGCTCTGACATCTTACTTAGACTGTGGTAGACTAGTGGTTAAAGTACTGGACTATGGACCACAAGGTCCAGGTCCACCTCTGCCAAGCTGCCACTGTTGGGTCCTTGAGCAAGACCCTTAACCCACAACTGCTTGGATTGTAAGACTGTACCAATTGTAAGTCGCTCTGGATAAGGGTGTCTGCTAAATGCTGGGACTGTGGTAGCCTAGCGGTTAAGGTATTGGACTACGGACCAAAAGGTACAGGGTTCAAATCCCACCTCTGCCAACCTGCCACTGTTGGGTCCTTGAGCAAGGCCCTTAACCCACAACTGCTTGGATTGTAAGACTGTACCAATTGTAAGTCGCTCTGGATAAGGGTGTCTGCAAAATGCTGGGACTGTGGTAGCCTAGCGGTTAAGGTATTGGACTATGGACCAAAAGGTCCAGGTCCACCTCTGCCAAGCTGCCACTGTTGGGTCCTTGAGCAAGGCCCTTAACCCACAACTGCTTGGATTGTAAGACTGCATCGCCTTGGATAAGGGCATCTGCTAAATGCTGTAAATGTAAATAACACAGGCTGTTCATAAGAAATATGCTATTTGTTCGCCATATGCTCCACAAAGCCAGAATGTTTGTTTAATGTCCATCCACAATGTCTGTTCACTTTAACTGCCAAGGTCCTACCACAGGAAATACAACTCTGTCTTGTACTGATCTCATTCATGTCTGAATAACAAAACTGGTACGGGGGAAGCTTGCAATACCTGCTGACAGAACTAGTCAGTAACTGTTTCAAACTTTACAATATACAAAGACACGAATTATGGTATTGTACAGTACTGGACTCAACGCTTCATATTGTACTTTAATTACCATCATCTCCACGTCCCCTGCAGTCAATGTTCTGTACTAAACACAAACCGTTTGGTGGCGTCTGTGCTGTGTGTATTGGTTACCAAGCCTAACAGCTGGACGAGCACCCTCGAGGAGTCCATAATTTAGCCACGGGTAGTGCAGGAAACCGGTTAGATAAACAGTTCACTCCAAACACATCCAACTTCACTAGCTTTTCACAGGACAAGCCCAGAGGAAGCGCTTCTGCTTCCACGTAATTACCGCTCGCTGACAGAAGCTACACCGTGTAGCAGTGATGCATTAGGAAACACGCCGCCACAAACACGCACTCCGCATTCACTACGCCAGCAGACAAGAACACGGTGCTTTGTGTACGCGACCCCGCTCCGCGTGTAATGGATCCAAACTGTCGGTCAAGACGCGGCTCCAGAGCGCAATCACCGAAGGCGCTTCAAACACAGCAAGCCAGTAAACAAGCCTTTGGTTTTAGGAAATATGACGATCGCATTGTTTAACGCGACCGAACACTTACCGTGTGGACGTGCCCTTCCTGACATCGCACATCATGCACTTGAAAGCCTCGGCGCTGTTCCTGAACGTGCACACGCTGCAGTCCCAATGCCCGTCGTCGGACGACGGCTTCGCTTGCCGTTTCGGCCTTTCGAAAAACACACAAACACACACAAGACGACGTGTCTCAGTTTCGGTATTTTCTCTGAAACGCTCCGCCTTCAACCGTAACCCAAAGCGAGCAGCGCCATCCAAAAGGGAGATCCGTTTGTATAAGCGCCTGTCAGGAGAGGCTGTTAACAACGCGAGTCCGCCATGGTCGCGTTCGCAGCTAGCTAACGTTAACACCTCATGCACACGTACGCTCAATGGAAGGCGTCTCAGCTCGCTTCGAGTGTCTTTAAGGGCGGTGTGAGCGTTTGAGTTTACCTCGTCGGACTCCTTTTGTCTCCCATGCTGAGGAAAGTTTGTTTTCCGAGCGGCGTTAAACGGCACGGTAGCTGGTTTAGTAAAAGCCGCGATGCGGCTCCTGGCTCGTGTAGCCGCTCCAAGAGCCAGGATGAGAGTCACGTGACCGAGCACGAGCCACCCCCGATTTCTCCGTACACAAATAAGGCTGCCTGCTTCTGAGCATCCGTGTCTTTTTTTGCCCTCAGGGTGAAAATGTCGGATGATTCGGTTTTGGAGTTTATTAGATTGAATTCTATATTTTACACGTAATTACATGCCATTTATACATATCACATGTTTCTTTGTTATATCTACAGCATTGTAGCGTCAACGAAAACTGAATAAAATAGGTGTAACCATAAAAATTGTAAAAATACCAGCTACAGTGGAGCAAAAAAGACTTACAGGAAACGTTTGACCTCTGTCATTGCCAACAAAGGTTATGTTACAAAGTATTGAGTTGAACTTTTGTTATTGACCAAATACTTATTTTCCACCATGATTTACAATTAAGTTCTTTAAAAATCCTACAATGTGATTTCCTGGATTTTTTATCTCATTTTGTCTCTCATAGTTGAAGTGTACCTATGATGAAAATTACAGACCTCTCTCAACTTTCTAAGTGGAGAACTTGCACAATCAGTGGCTGACTAAATACTTTTTTGCCCCACTGTACATACCAGAGCCACTGAGGACACCTTCTTCTTCTTCTTCTTTCAGCTTCTCCCTTTATCAGGGGTCGCCACAGCGAGTTAAACTTCTCCACCTCACCCTGTCCTCCACGTCCTCTACTCTCACCCCAACTCCCTGCATATCTTCATTTACCACAACCAAATAACTCCTCTTTGGTCTTCCTCTCCGTCTCTTGCCTGGCAGCTCCATACCAATATTTCCACTATCCTTGATCGGCACATGTCCAAAAGTCTTCCCTCTTGAATTTTGTCTCCCAATTTTCCAACCTGTGCTGTCCCTCTGATGATCTCATTCCTAATCCTGTCCACCCTAGACACTCCTAAAGAGAACCTCAACATCTTAAGTTCTGCCACCTCCAGCTCTGCTTCCTGTCTCTTTGTCAGTGCCACTGTCTCTAAGCCATACAACAAGGCTGGTCTCACTACTCTCTTATAAATATCTTTCCTTTCCCTTTTGCTGCGACCCTTTTGTCACACAGCACTCCTGACTTCTTTCTTCTCCACCCACTCCATCCTGCCTGCACTCTCTTCTTTACCTCCTTTCCACACTCCCCATTCCTTGGACAGTTGATCCCAAGTACCTGAACTCCTGGACCTTTGTGACCACTGATCCCTGTCGCCTGACTTGTTCCACCTGCCTCCCTTTCATTTACACACATGTATTCTGTCTTACTACAGTTGACTTTCATTCCTCTCCTTTCCAGATTATACCTCCACCTCTCCAAGTTCTCGTCTACCTGTTCCCTGTTCTCACTACAGATCACAATGTTGTCTGCAAACATCATAGTCCATGGCAATTCCTGTCTGACCTCTGAGGACGCCATATGTACATAATAGTTTAGTTAGTTAGTTAGTTAGTTACCATTTTTCATGTTTTTATCCCTGTTTTTTTCTGCTCAGAGTTGTGGGGACCCATACCATTTAAGATGGAAGTAAATAGCAGCTTTTATATTATATTATAATAAATATAGTATGTCCGTTTATCTCAACAGACGGCAGGGTGGCTTGGTCGGTAGCACCGCCGCCTCAATCCTAGAGTGGGGTGGCCTGGGTTCTTCCCGTGTCTACATAGGTTTACTCCGGTGTCCTCCCATAGTCCAAAGACATGCATTTTAGATTAACTGATTACGCTAAATTGGCCTGGTTTGAGTGTGGTCTCTGGCGACAGACGGAGCAGGATGGAGTATTAATTCTCGGTCGCATCGAATGGCACCTGCGGGACAAGTCCCAGGATAATGATAATGATGTCCCTTTATCTTAACATGGCCAGTGCTGAAACTAGTCAAACTTGTTGCTGTTCTAACAAAGACCAGCAGAGGTTATTAGAGGCTCGGTCTTTCTACATAACTGAGACTCGGTCTTGGCAAAGGTCGATCACATGCAGTATTAAATCCAGTGGTTACGATGTACATTTATACATTTTTACACTGTTTCTGTATGATTTCATTTCAATTAAAGATTTGATTGATCCGATTTTCAGTGTAAGAGTTAACTAATTTAGCTCAAATACATATAATCTCCTTTTTTAACCATCTTTCTAAAGGTGGGATAATTTGAGTCTGACTGCATTGTATCTGCAAAATTCAAACACTTTTGTATTGCAGTTCTTTAAATAATACTATGCAATATCACAGAAAAAGCACAAGTACTAATCTTCATACTTTTAAGGCCTGTTACACTTCAGGAGTCAGAAGAGAACCAAACAATTGCCAGAATACCTCTGGGAGCAAGAAGACTTTTGGACCTGATCTGTGAAGAGACTGGTAACAGACTGGTGAAATACTGGAGTACTATTGGAAAGAGAATCAGAGCAACCCTTATATCAGAAAATCGCGATGTTATAGAACTTATTTCAGCATCAATTTCAAACTCAATATTAAAAAAAACATATTATCTGTGATAATATTACATATTACAGTTCCTAAAGATTTGTTTTCTAGTCAAAACCCCATTATTTGAATGTACCTTGTTCCTGGTAACGTCTCAGATAATGAGCCAGGAGCTCCCCGTATCTTATAGGAAACTCTCTCACCTGTTCTGGCACCTTCAGAAAATTGTAGTGACGTAACTTAATATAATGGCTCTGGATACTTTGATGCTTGCTCCCTCTCCCTTTCTGTTTCTGTCATTTTTTGATTGCAGTCTGTTTCAGCCTTATGTGTGTTGTGGGTGTGTGTTGCACCTACAGAAAAAACGTTTACAAGGAAGTATCCGAAACAGAGAACGTGCATGCGTTTGTCTGTCTTGCATGAGAGCTCGTGCATGGTGTGTCGTGTTCTCCCCTGGGGTTACTAAATGTTTGTGGCTTTAACTGTTCAAGTGTAGAAAAAATAATAAAACGTCCTCTGTTCTCTCACAATGAGTTTCTTCACCTTTGAGCTTATCACAAACCCATTCGGTGACTCCATCTATATCAGTTACATTGAAATGTTACACACTTCCTCTGTGCACAATTTGATTTCACTTCCAGATCGCCATTTGTTATAGCAGGTTAATGGCTTGGATAGTGTAGAGGAAGATCTAGAATATCGTGCTTGTTATAGCAGACACCAGAGCGGAAAAGGTAGGACTGAAATATGTAATTCCCTTCCAGTCTTTCTTTGAGGAACATTGTTCTTACGCATTTCAATAATTTTCTCACACATTTCACGACAAACTGGAGATCCTTTACCCAAAAACTCCAAAAACCCTGTCATGGATGCTGCTTTTGGACCAAATCTTGATTACAATCACCTGTTAACATCAACTGTTTAAGATCACACCATTATTATTATTTTTTTTTACCTCATTACTAGACATTAATTGCTCCTGTCCCAACTTTTTTTGGATTGTGTTGCAAGCTTGCAATGCAGGACTGGATGTTTATTAGCAAATTAAATGATGTTGACCAGACAAAACATGAAATATATTGGGTTAATACTGTCTGTAATTAAATAAAAGTCAAAGTACATGTAAGAAACACTGCATATTTTTATTTGCATATTCCATACTGTCCCAGCTTTTTCTCATTTGGGATTGTATTTTAAAGGCTACTAAAATATTCTCGTATGCTTTTTATCTACCAGGAATCACATAGCACTGAAATATTGCTAATCCCTGGAGTTGGCTTTGTTTCAAATCATACACTCTTGTCACATTAGCACGCCACAGTGTGGCACTGTTTTGTGCAAATACAAGTCCATGACTGGACTTGGTCTCGAGTGCTGCATCCATAATACAGTACCATTGTGGTGTCACTTTTTGGTTTAAAAACCTGCAGATTATTGCTATAAATGTGTTGTAACTAAAAATATCAGTCTAAGGGCCACATTTGGACAGTCAGTGCCAAATGTTTCAATTAGCATACTCATACAAACATACTAGACAGACACTGTGTTATTTTCATTTATTGTTGCTTAATTTTGACGTTCAAGAACTGATGACTCGGGTTGAAGTGAATCCTTCTTGGTTCAAGTGATTGGACAAGGACAAGTTGTTCTGGTGGACCCACATCAGCATTTTTATTAGTGGAGTTTGTTGTTGTTGTGTAATTTCTTTGTGTGTGTGTGTGTGTATGTGTGTGTACAAACTCAGGATAGTGGATTTGTAAATGGATTTGGATAAGTAAATCTGTAATTTTATGTAAATGTAAATGTAAAAGATCTTGAAGACATATGCAGAAGAAATGTTGGAGGATCATCTGTGTATAGCAACTTAAGGCTTTTCATTGAGTTCCCCAAAGTGGCAGAAGCAAGGAAGCTTGCGGAGTAACTTCTCCATTTCTTCAAGGAATTGATCTTCACCCTCGTCATCACACACATGATGGCTGGCCATGTGCTGGTCTTCAGTGGGCTCTCCCCTCAGCACCACTGCATAGTAGGGCTGCAATGATAGAGTTTCATGTCGTGCTGTTTTTGCTCCATGATACGATATATGTTCGATACAAAATGAGAAAGAAATTGGATTTTAATTCCCTTTTTAATACTACATACTACATCAAGCAGGCCAATACTACTTCCTGCTCGGCAAGCTTGGAACATGGCTTGCTTTGCTGGGGTTAAAAATAATCACCAAATAGCTCTGCCATTGCTGATTTCTTTTTCGAAGGGCATGGTCCACGCACCTCAGGGTCCACACTCTCTTCTGAACCATTTATCTCCATATTCTCTCCAGCTTTGCACTATAGAGATGCATTATGATACTTATTTATTATATTTGAGTTTCTACTTCCTCACATGACCAAAAACAGCATCAAGCTTACCTGATGCTGCCCAGTGCTTAAAATCTCTGTGGTTAGTATCTAGATGGAGCACAAAACCTATTACACAATCTGCTCATCAGATGTCGCTGTTGGTCTAGAACTGCGGCTTGATCTCCTGCTGTGCAGATGCCTGCATCTCAGTAGCGCCGGTTGACGAACAGCTTTATTTATTTAAAATAAAATCTTAACGTATACGATTCACAGCTTGTATCGTGTTGAAGCCCCCGTATCTAAGAAAAAAAGAATATTACTATATGTATCGTGACACCCCTACTGCACAGCCACCAGCTTCCAACCTCTTTGTTCGGCATTTCATCCTCCTGAGATCTATGAGAACATCTGGCGTTCCTCTGAGTCTTGTTCCTCTGAGGTTTGGACACTGAGCTACAGATTTACCAAAAGTGCAGGTTTCATCAACTAAAGATGCACCAGGCATAACCAGGTGTCCAGTACAGTCCAGTGGAGGCAGCCTAGCTGGTGGCTTAGGTTCAGGATGACTGAAGAACTGAACATTTTCAGATCATTATGATGGAGCACATCCAGGAATGATGCAGGATTGGTGCTGCTCTGCTGAGTACCTGCTTCGACTGCATCTTCCCTGGTGATCTTCCAGCATTTTTTGACCTTTCTAACAGATGTTCCAGACACACACAACCCCTCAGAGGAGTCAGCAGTCCTACGTTCCTCTCTTTTCTCCTGTACAATTGGTTGGAGGTAGAGAGCTGCTGCTTCCTCTTGATGCAGAATCTCTCTTATTTCTGCTCTTCTCCTTGGCTTGCCTTGGGCCCAAAAACAATGACTTTCTACACAGAAATCCTTCTTGCACTGTCAACAAGCGCCAAATAACCTTAAACAGGGAGTGCGCACATTTTCAGCAGGCTTTGTGTATGATAATAATAATAATAATAATAATAATAATAATAATATTTTAGACAGATAGAAACTTAATTACTTTGGCAATAAAAGATAAACAGGCATATACATAGAATAATAACAAACAAATACAGAATTTTAAAAACTTCTTCAAAAATGTTACATGCGTAATTAATATTGTGTCTCATAAATAAAACAGTCTGTGTTTAATGTAGCTAATGTAGTTATTTTACTTACCTGTATTTATCTTTGTACTGTGTCATGAATTTTAATGGAAAATAAAAATAAAGTTCCTTTTCATAAAGGACTTTGGCATGATGTTAGTTGAAAATTATGAGGGATTAATAATCTTTTATTGAACTATTATTAAGTAATAAATGAAATGTTGACTGAAATGTTATTAGTATGAATGAAATGATGATATATGTAAGTGATTACAATGTAAGAGCAAAAGGATCATTTTATTGGGGAAAACTGTACAAATGAAAGGAGGCTCTAGTACCCTGTTAGGCCGCCTCTAGCCTGGATACAAGATGAGATACGGTTGGGCATTGGAGGCATACAGTTTCCGCTTGGTATCCTGTGGCACATTTGCCCACAGATGTTGCAGCCAGAGCACACCAGCAGCTGAGGCGGTATGTCACAGGATTGAAGCGCTCACCACAAGGCCTCCATACTCGCTCCATACCGCTGTTAGATCCCAAACAGAACCTGGATTCACCGCTAAGGACAATACAGTTCCAGTCCACAGCAGTCCATGATGGTAGCAGGCCATCAATGGCAGAACCCCTAATGGGTGCTGTGAAAACAAATCTCATGTGCTAAGTGCCTGGAAATGGTCCGGGCAGAGACAGGGGTGTGTAGTGAAGGTGCCACCTGTGTCTGGATAATGGACAACGAAACTGTAAGAGCAGCTTTAACCATTCTTTGGTAGAACGGCTTATGTGCTTAGGGTCGTTGTCTTGCTGCATGACCCACCTTCTCTTGAGATTCAGTTCATGGACAGATGTCCTGACATTTTCCTTTAGAATTCTCTGATATCATTCAGAATTCATTGTTCCATCAGTGATGGCAAGTCGTCCTGGTCCAGATGCAGCAAAACAGGCCCAAACTATGATACTACCACCACCATGTTTCACAGATGGGATAAGGTTCTTATGCTGGAATGCAGTGTTTTCCTTTCTCCAAACAGAATGCTTTTTGTTTAAACCAAAAAGTTCTATTTTGGTCTCATCCATCCACAAAACATTCTTCCAATAGCCTTCTGGCTCGTCCACGTGATCTTTAGCAAACTGCAGACGAGCAGCAATGTTCTTTTTGGAGAGCAGTGGCTTTCTCCTTGTAACCCTGCCATGCACACCATTGTTGTTCAGTGGTCTTCTGATGGTGGTCTCATGATGGACTCATTAACATTAGCCAATGTGAGAGAGGCCTTCAGTTGCTTAGAAGTTATCCGGGGCTCCTTTGTGAACCTCCGCCAACTATTACAACTTTACCGCCTTGCTCTTGGAGTGATCTTTGTTGGTCGACCCCACTCCTGGGGAGGATAACAATGGTCTTCAATTTCCTCCATTTGTACACAATCTGTCTGACTGTGGATTGGTGGAGTCCAAACTCTTTTAGAGATGGTTTTGTAACAACGTTTCCAGCCTGATGAGCATCAATCAATCAACTCTTTTTGAGCTCCTCTCCCTCCCCAAATCTCCTTTGTTCGTACCATTGATACACTTCCCAAACATGTTTGTGAAGAGCAGACTTTGATTAGATCCCTGGTTCTTTAAATAAAACAGGGTGCCCACTCCACACCTGATCGTCATCCCATTGATTGAAAACACCTGACTCTAATCTCACCTTCAAATTAAAACTGCTCCTAGGGAGTCACATACTTTTGCCACTCTCACTAATATGTAATATTGGATCATTTTCCTCAATAAATAAATGACCAAGTATAATATTTTTGTCTCATTTATTTAACTGGGTTCTCTTTATCTACTTTTAGGACTTGTGTGAAAATCTGATGATGTTTTAGGTCATATTTGTGAAATATAGAAATATAGAAAATATACAAACTTTCAAGCACCACTGTACATATATTTAACTTAATATATTTCCTTTCCTGTCTTTACAAACTAGTATTTATATCAAACACCAATTAAACTTATTAGAATGTTTTATTTAAACTAAATAAAATCCTCTCACCTGACTGGCTTTTGGTGGAGCTGCCGCCTTTACAAAAAAGTCTACAGAAAAATAATATTGACTTATGATCAACTATTAATTTATTATAAAGATTATAAAACATAAAGTCATAAATGAGAGAGAGAGAGAGAGATTTGTTTAAATTAAAACTCTTTAATTGGCTTTTTCAGTAGGCTAACTTCACGTTCATCAATCGTCAGGTATCCTCTGCTAGCATGATGTAATTTCCCGTAGTCCATAAACGAGTTTTCATTTGAGTTAATTAATGTTTGCAACTTATTTTCTTTATTTCTGTGTTTAAATTATACTCGCCTTCAGTAACACCCACTCACACAAACACGTTCTCCTTCACACACAGAGAATTGTGTATTTTAGTAAAGAGATGCACGGCGATAGCCTGTCACAGAACAAACATTCAACCGTTAGTTTCAGATTTCAGAGAGGATTTTGGGAAGCAGCGCCACCCTCAGGTCCTAGTGTATCAAATTTCATTCCATTGTGAATATTTTGTTCAGAATAGGAACAAAAACTACTGACGATTTAAACTAACAGTGTATGTTATTTGATAAGGGCTAGAGGACATTTGGGTATAATCAGGTATAACGACGTCCATGCTGCTGACTGTAGGTCAAACTGCACCTGCAGAGGTCAGCTTAAAGAGCTTTATTTTTTAACCAGGTTTAGTCACAGTGCTGTCACAGTTGTGGTTATGTAAAAAAAAATTATCTTATAAAATAAAGGCCTGTATTATTGTGTGGTAAATACTATTTGTTTCTGAATGTATTTGTGTACAAAGGTTTGTAGCATGTCGACTTTGGTATATGGAATCCATATTTCATGGAGACCAAGTGGATGAAACTCACAGCACTCTACAATGCATGGACAGTAGTGCACAGAACTGACACTCACTTTTGACCATATGAAACACCATTAGGCTGGACTGAGAGAAGTGTCACTTCCTCAAACCAGAGGTACGGTCATTCCCAACAGCATGGGGGCTTCCACTCTCACCTCAAGACATACACACCAACCAGCTAACAGTAATCTAGTAGGTTTGCCTTTTCACATGTTAGGGGACAAATGTAATAAATCAAACGATCTAAACAACATAAAGCGATGTAACTAGAGAACTATGTAGAACGATCCAGACAGCTACTCAGAGAACTTTTCTAGATAGCAATCCTGAAGCCTACACTCATTACCATCATGCCTCAACATTACACCATCTCTTCTGTAAGTCTTTATTCCATGTGATTACTCATATATTTTACCTTGCTGTATCTTTATTGGCGTTACCCATGTATTTTATAATACATTTGTTACTGCTTCTTCCCTTAACCTCAGTAATCCTTTAATAGATATATAATGTGCAGTGGTGTGAAAAAGTGTTTGCACGTTTGTCACACTTAAACCAATTTACAAGTCAAAGACACGAACACAAAATGTAGTTTTTTAAATGAAGGTGTTTATTATTAAGAGAGAAACCAATCCAAACCTACATGGCCCTGTGTGAAAGTGATTGCCCCCTAAACCTAATAACTGGTTGGACCACCCTTAACAGCAACAACTGCAACCAAGCGTTTGTGATAACTTACAATGAGTCTTTTACAGCGTTGTGGAGGAATGTTGGCCACTCATCTTTGCAGAATTGTTGTAATTCAGCCACACTTGGAGGGTTTTCCAGCATGAACGGCTTTTTTAAGGTCATGCCACAGCATCTCCATAGGATTCAGGTCAGGACTTTGACTAGGCCACTCCAAAAGTCTTCATTTTGTTTTTCTTCAGCCATTCAGAGGTGGACTCGCTGCTGTGTTTTGGATCATTGTCCTGCTGCAGAAGAACCCAAGTTCGTTTCAGCTTGAGGTCACCAACAGATGGCCGGACATTCTCCTTCAGGAATTTTTGGTAGACAGCAGAATTCATTGTTCCATTTATCACAGCAGGTCTTCCAGGTCCTGAAGCAGCAGAACAGCCCCAGACCATCACACTACCACCACCATATGTTACTGCTGCTATAATGTTCTCTTTCTGAAATGCTGTGTTACTTTTACACCAGATGTAATGGGACACACACCTTCCAAAGAGTTCAGCTTTTGTCTCGTCAATCCTTTAACGTTTTAATGTTCTTTTTGCTCAGCAGTGGTTTTCATCTTGGAACTCTGCCATGCAGGCCATTTTTGCCCAGTCTCTTTTTTATGGTGGAGGCATGAACTCTGACCTTAACAGAGCCAAGTGAGGCCTGCAGTTCTTTGGATGTTGTTGTGGGGTCTTTTGTGACCTCTTGGATGAGTCGTCACTGCACTCTTGGGGTATTTTCTCGGCCAGCCACTCCTGAGAAGGTTCACCACGGTTCCATGCCTTCACCATTTGTGGATAATGGCTCTCACTGTGGTTCACTGGAGTCCCAAAGCTTTAGAAATGGCTTTATAACCCTTTCCAGACTGATAGATCTCAATGACTTTGTCTCAATTGTTCCTGAATTTCTTTGGATCTCGGCATGATGTGTAGCTTCTAAGGATCTTTTGGTGTCCTTCACTTTGTCAGGCAGGTCCTATTTAAGTGATGTCCTGATTGAGAACGGGTGTGGCAAACCCCGGACTTAAACCCAGGTCTCTGGGTTATTTTCTGATACAGAAAATAAACTTCATTCACTGTACCTGCATAGCAATTTGTAGGTATCTATGTAAGAAGGCAGCATCCCTTGTTTTTACGCTACACTGGAATACGTTTTAATACCCATCAATCATTCCACTGATAATAAGATTCATACGTCTGTTTTGTGTCATTTATAAGCACTCCAGATCAAGTTTATTTATTTTCTTGAGAAAAAGAACATACAGAAAGTTAGAAAAAAAGTTTTAACAACTGGACGTTATTAGGAGCCCAGTTGACTGTTGGCAACATGACAGTGTTGGCATTAAATCAAATAATGGTTAAGCCATTGAAAAATAAGCTTTCTGGACAATGAACAACACAAACACACCAACACATGTCGAGATCTTCAACTACACTTTCACTCTTTTGCTCTCCCTCTGACTACAGTGACAAAAGCACTGAAGACAACTGCAGGCATCACATGAGTGGAACTCAAAAACACCCATTGTTAAAAACAAGGAAAGTGGCCTAGATTGGTACTGCAGGACTGCCATGGGTCATGTAATGCTTTTCATGCAACGGTCTGAAAGATCGCAGAGACTCCTCATAGTTAAGAAAATATTACACAGACTACCAGAATTTGATTGGTTCTCCAAATCTTTTGAGAGTAACTCACTTTGGATCAGGCAGTCACTAGATGATGGCATAACTGCCTCTCTTTGCCAAATACACACATTTGGGCCATGCATGTTTTTCTTCAACCAGAATTAAGTCTGATCCGTAAAACCAGCTCTTACTTCCAACAACTGGAATCTACACATTCCCTAATATGTCTTCATAGGAATACTCAAAGAATGCGTGGACCCACATGAAACACCATAACGCAAGCCATCACAACTTTCATGTGCTGTGCCAGCCTGCAATTAGGCATCCTGACAACAGGCATGAGCATTTGCCCCATATTATTTAAACAAATCCAGTGATCTTGTGCTGGTACTCAGCGAGTATTTCTTACTCTGAAGACGTCAGTCACCACAATGTTGCTACAAGAGCATTCTCACCCAATCATACTGTAAGAAATGTTTTTTCCTGGACTAACATTTACTGTAGGTCTGTTTTTTCATTGTTTCTACGGTCTACGATCAGGAGCCCCTGTGTACATCAACCAATCCCAGCTAATCCCAGCACAGACGGCTGGATTTGTTGAAATACGAGTGGCAAAATTACAGCAGTAGAACAATACTTTTTAGATGAACACACACAGCAGATGACACGGCTGCAATCACTAATAACGAAGCACAATGTCAGGTAACTCCATGGGCAGCATACCACTGAAGGCAGAAGCAGATCGTCAATAACATCACATGTACGTTCACATCTTGCCAACCATCCTCTAGCAATCCAGAAAACTCCAATAAATTAATGAATAAAGCAGTTCAAAAGGAACAGATATCAGAAAAGTGCATATTTACAACTGTTTAGTCCAACAGTTAATTGCCTATTCCCTGGCTGATCTTCACTTCTACAATACATAACCACTGTAATACAATTAACTTGGGAAAACGTCAGAATTCTTTTAACACATTCATGTAAAAATACCAGGGGTGTATAATGTATGATGCAGGGTGTATACGCAGAAGGATCCAGACAGTAGGCACTTTGAGACACGTTGCCTCAATATATACAGTATGTACAATCAGTTGTCATTAAGTAGAGCTATACTACGCTCACTGACATTATCAGGTACCCACGACATACAGGGTAGCACTTGTAGGTACCGTCAGTGTCACTACTGAGAAGAATAGTCCACCACCCACAGAACATCTGGCGTGTGACAGTGGTTATAGGATGGTCCCGTTTCACTGAGGGAGAAGAAAAGGTTTGGCATATCAACAGATATAGTAGGTGTACCTGAAATGGCTTATGAGTGCAGGTGCAAAAGGTAGGTGCACCTAATAAATTAGCTTCTAATAATCGCCATCTATTGGTGTCTTAAACAAAGCCCTCTGTAGCCTCACGCAACGCCTACACAGCCCATATTGTAAAATATTAGAAATAAAAAGTCACTTCAGTCACTATCCGTCTCATCTTGGTACTTGGACGTGGTTTTGATAGCACGGCCATTATGAAGAGGCTGCTCCTCGTAGTCACTCCTTCACAACAACAAAACACAACAACATCACATCATTAGAGCCCAAACCCATTGTAGCATAACAATATAGATGTGAATTATTTAATGGACATCACTTCAAATGTTTGGACACCCCTGCTCACATTACACTATCGATTTAAACAACTTGATATGGATCATAAATACATCGGAAAGGTGTTTCACTCAAACTTGAAAGCATAACTGGCTATGCGAGCTTTAGCACATCTTAGCCTTTTCACCCTGTTCCCCTTCCAAAAAGCATTCCTGATTCCTGAAGTTTCTCCAGACTGTAGGAAGGTCTACTTGGCATCCCGATGAAGCTGCCAGATGCTGCTATCGCTCAAGTGCAAGGCGAGGTCACACTTGCCACTGTAGCCTATAGAAGCTGTTTTTTCTGATTTTATTCTGTTTTTAATGCTGTATACAAATTGCCTGTATTTTCTGGTTGTCTTCCAATAAAAGAGACTGAGAAATAATTACACATGGTCATTATACCGTGTGGGACCGTGGTAGCCTAGCGGTTAAGGTACTGGACTCTGGACCAGAAGATCCAAGGTTCAAATCCCACCTCTGCCAAGCTGCCACTCTTGGGTCCTTGAGCAAGACCCTTAACCCACAATTGCTTGGATTGTAAGACTGTACCAATTGTAAGTCACTCTGGATAAGGGCATCTGCTAAGTTACACAAAGGTAAATGTAAACACCGTTGCTAAAACAGTGTATAACTTTTTTAATTTAAAAACTCCCTTCATTATTTGTGGTATAGATCCAGGTGCTGGAAGCACTGCTCAGAGATATTGGTCCATATTGACATCACACAGCTGCTGCAGATCTCCTGTTCCACCATTTCCGCACTGGTTACTGTGGAGGCGATCGGAGTACATTTACAGCATTTAGCAGACGCCCTTATCCAGAGCGATTTACAATTAATACAGTCTTACAATCCAAGCAATTGTGGGTTAAGGGCCTTGCTCAAGGACCCAACAGTGGTAGCCTGGCAGAGGTGGGATTTGAACCCTGGATCTTCTGGTCCAGAGTCCAGTACCTTAACCGCTAGGCTACCACAGTCCCAGCCTCTTCCTGAAATGGTCCTGCTGCTGTTCTCCCTAGTCGGAGTACAGTGAACTCGCCTGTTCAAGACACAGGTTTTGAAATCATTTGTGCTTTGCTACATGGATACACGGTGGTCATAGAGGGAGGGACATGGTCAGCAACAGTACTGAAAAAGGTGAACAATACTCAATTGGTATTAAGGGGCCAAACTGTGCCCACACCAGCACACCGCCACCAGCAGACTGAACCGTTCTGGCCAGCCAAATTCTGAGCCTGCCATCCGAATGTTGCAGCAGAAATCGAGACTCATCAGACCAACCAAAGTTTTTCCAATCTTCTATTGTCCAGTTTTGGGGAGCTTGTGCGAATTGTAGCCCCAGTTGCCCGTTCTTTGCTGAAACCCAGTGTGGTCTTAAGAGCTGCTCCAGCCCATCTGCTTTGAGGTTCAAAGTGTTCTGCATGCCTCGTCTGTAATGAAGTTCTGGCCATTTTCCTCTGACCTCTGCTATCAACGAGGCATTTTTTTCTGCGAGAACCGCCACTCACTGGATGTTTTCTCTTTTTCAGGACCATTCTCTGTAAAGCCTAAAACAACCATGCCATGCACAAAGGCACTTAAATCACCTTCTTCCCCATTCTGATGCACGGTTTGAATGTCAGCACGTCATCTTGGCTATGCACAGTGTAGCCGTCATGTGATTGGCTGATTAGGTCTGTGTTAACAAGCAGTTGAACGGGTGCATCTAATAAAGTGGCCAGTGAGTGAGTAGACCGAACTATTTATATATCTGTATTGCAAAGATGTGTTTTTGTGTGTGTAACACAACTTTGCCATGCTGATATACCAAAGGCAAATTTTAACAAAGTAACTGAATCCAAATAAACAACAACAACAGAAACAGAACATACCCATAAATCACTTCATCATCAGAGTCGTTCAACATGGAAAAGGCTGGATTATCCTTTAGCTGGGAATCTGAGGAAAAGGGGACAATAATGCACATTACAACAGCCATTAGAATAAGTGACAAATGCTTGTACTGGTTAGCCATTCTGACTGAGCAAATGCTTACTCTAACCATCTCTGATTGGCAGATGGGTGAAAAATGCCATCGTTCTCTATAAAGAACACGCCAGTTATGCTCTCCGTTATTTATAATTGTACCAGAAAAATGGCATGCCTTCACACCAGAAGCGCATTAGATGTAATATATTCTTAATGTGCCATTCGGTATTTGTGTACTTACCATATATGGCATTTTTGGAGGGTGAGTAGATAAAAGCTAATGTGTAGAGGTAAAAGTTAAGAAGCCCGTAGAAGGATAAAAATTCAGCTGGTGAAGAGACATGTTAAGGAACACGGAAAACAGTTTAAATAACTTAAGAATAATAATAAAACATGTTGCATGTGTGGTATGAGCCCATCTGAAATGATCCACAAGAACTTCATCTATCAGAACTTTAGATTTATTCATTAAAAAATAACTACAAAACATCTACCATTGACACCACACTATTGGATATGTAATAACTCCTCAATTAATTGTAGAGACATTAGAAGCTACAGTGGAGCAAAAAAGTATTTAGTCAGCCACTGACTGTGCAAGTTCTCCTACTTAGGTCTGTAATTTTCATCATAGCTACACTTCAACTATGAGAGACAAAATGAGAAAAAAAATCCAGGAAATCATGTTGAAGGATTTTTAAAGAATTTAAAAATCAAGGGAGATTATCAGTGGTCTTGTATGTCTTCCATTTTCTTACAGTTGCTCCCACAGCTGATTTATTCACACCAACCTGCTTGCTTATTGTAGCTTCACTCTTCTCAGCCTGGTGCAGGTCTACAATTTTCTCCCTGGTGTCCTTCAACAGCTCTTTGGTCTTGGCCATGGTTGAGTTCTTAAAATCGGGAAATCTTGCTTGTTTGTGGGTGACCAAATACTTATTTTCCACCATGATGTACAATTAAATTCTTTAAAAATCCTACAATGTGATTTCCTGAATTTTTTCCTCATTTTGTCTCTCATAGTTGAAGTGTAGCTATGATGAAAATTACAGACCTCTCTCATCTTTTTAAGCAGGAGAACTTGCACACTTAGTCACACTTAGTGACTAAATACTTTTGTGCCCCACTGTATTAGTGAAAACAGGCAGAAACCAACTTTAAGTGAAAGGATATAATTCTGGTAGTTGGTATACAGTTCCGCAACGATGTTGTCTTGTAGAGCTTTCGATCCAAACCGCAGGTATAATATGATCATGCTGAAAGGGAGAACAGGTATTACTTATTTTTTGAAGACCCATATTAACCTTTATGTTAGACAAAAAGCTTCTTCAGTGGCGAATTAGACCAAGCCAGTCTTGAGGGTGTACAGTGAGGTTTCATTTAATACTTTGTGAATTACCAACATAACTTATTAAGGAAAATGTGTTATGATAACTATATTCCTAGTTGGTAGATAAGATACAGATTCTAAACTGGGGTAACAGTTTTTTAGAGGAACATTCTGTAATGCTGCTCGTTGAACAAGTGTACTTTAGATATGAAATTGGCTATTAAGGGGTGGATTGTTTCAAGAATGGCAAGGCTTGTAGACACCATTTAGAACTTGTATGTACTAGTTAATGCTGTTGTTGTCTGGCTTGGATAAACTCTAGGGATAAAGGATAGGACAAGGTTACACAGTAAAGCAAGGGTTCAAAATCTGTATTCCATCAGAATGATGTCCCACTGCTGATGGGTCTTATCCTTTTTTGGAAAAACCAGCCCCATGTCAGAGATCCTGCACTTTACTTAGGAGTGTGCATTGGACTCTGTATAGTCACTGCCCATATGTAGGTACGGATATGGAATAAACAGCTTGTGGCTATTTATTATACAGTCATTGGCTTTTTTATATGAAGTTCAGCAGACTTTTGCCTCATTGCTTTTGTCCCTTCTCTGATTTTCTCCATGTTGACGAAGTACGTTTGGCCTCAGTGTAATCTCACAAACTTCTAAGGGTACCAATAATTGGAACATTACATTGAAAGATTTTATAATAATTTCCATTATATTTTCACTAACCTTGTTTCCTTGTCAAATGTGCCAGCAATACGCATTAGGTATGGCTGTATGATATGTATCGTCTACAGTAATACCTTTTTGTTTTAAGTTGATATTATCCAGTATGTCATTCACCTTGCAAAAAAAAATTCACTCCTTAAGAGAGCACATATTCACTGCGTCATGTAGCGCACATGTCACAGAGCGCATGCAGTATGCTAGCGCCACCGGCCTTGCAGTCTACATTATTAGATTTAATTGAAAAGGCCGATGCTGCCCAAAAGACGGCAGTTTGCTAACTATCGGAAGTCGGGTGCCATTAAAGACAGCTCGAACACTAGCTTATTTCACCATCTGCGAAAACACCACCAGCAGAATGTGAATATTATGAAACTTCAGGAGTCAGCTGTCCATGACAGGCTTAAACCAGCCAAGGTACCAGCACAAAAACACACTCAGCAAACCTTAGCTGCAAAAATAGTGTTACAACAAGACAAGCAACAGATGGCAAGAAATAATAAATGCAGTCTCAAATAACATTGCAAAAAACAATGTACGAATGCAGGCAATTGAGAATGATGGGTTCAGACAACCGTTGAATAGTTTAGGCCCAAGACATGCACTGTCAAAGTTTTGTCTAATTATCAATATCAAGAAAATCCCATACAATGTTGTGGAATTACTGAAAATTACTCAACTACCAAATGTAGTAAACCATTTTTACTCAAACATAAGAAGGGAACTTCGCAGATAATGAACATGTGCAATGGAGCACAGCTGACACTATTATGCTGTGACAATAATACACACCAATACAGCGGATTCTCAAACAGGCATACAGAACGGTGGCAGAGATGGTTAAAGCAATGAATTACCTAATAACCAAAACCAGCAATGTCAGACCTGTCAGAAACTTCACTCTTAAATCTAGAGAAAGAACAAAGAAGACAAGTTACTCATTTTAAAGACTTCAAGTTATAAGCTATAGTGGGGCAAACAAGTATTTAGTCAGCCACTGATTGTGCAAGTTCTCCTACTTAGAAAGATGAGAGAGGTCTGTAATTTTCATCATAGGTACACTTCAACTATGAGAGCCAAATTGAGGAAAAAAATTCCTACAATGTGATTTCCTGGATTTAAAGAATTTAATTGTAAATCATTGTGGAAAATAAGTATTTGGTCACCCATATACAACCAATATTTCTGGCTCTCACAGACCAGTAACTTCTTCTTTAAGAAGCTCTTCTGTCCTCCACTCATTACCTGTATTAATGGCACCTGTTTGACCTCGTTATCTGTATAAAAGACACCTGTCCACAGCCTCAAACAGTCAGACTCCAAACTCAACCATGGCCAAGACCAAAGAGCTGTGGAAGGATAACAGGAACAAAATTGTAGACCTGCACCAGGCTGGGAAGAGTGAATCTACAATAGGCAAGCAGGTTGGTGTGAATAAATCAGCTGTGTGAGCAATTGTAAGAAAACCAAAGACATACAAGACCATTGATAATCTCCCTCGATCTGGGGCTCCACACAAGATCTCATCATGTGGGGGCAAAATGATCATGAGAACGGTGAGCAAACATCCCAGAACTACACGGAGGGACCTGATGAATGACCTGCAGAGAGCTGGGACCAAAGTAACAAAGGCTACCATCAGTAACACACTACACCGAGAGGGACTCAGATCCTGTAGTACCAGGCGTGTCCCCCTGCTTAAGCCAGTACATGTCCAAGGCCCGTCTGAAGTTTGCCAGAGAGCATTGGATGATCCAGAAGAGGATTGGGAGAATATCATGGTGGTCAAACGAAACCAAAATAGAACTTTTTGGTAAAAACTCAACTCTTTGTGTTTGGAGGAAGAAGGATGCTGAGTCCGCATCCCAAGTGCACCATACCTACCGTGAAGCATGGGGGTGGGAAACATCATGCTTTTGGGGCCTGTTTTTTCTGCAGAGGGGACAGGACGACTGATCCGTGTTAAGGGAAGAATGAAACGGGGCCATTTATGGTGAGATTTTAAGCCAAAACCTCCTTCCAATCAGTGAGAGCATTGAGATGGAACGTGGCTGGGGCTTCCAGCATGACAATGATCCCAAACACACCTCTCAGGCAAATGAAGGAGTGGCTCCGTACAAAGCATTTCAAGGTCCTGGAGTGGCCTAGCCAGTCTCCAGATCTCAGCCCCATAGAACATGTGTGGAGGGAGTTGACAGTCCGTGTTGCCCCAAAACATCACTGCTCTAGAGGAGATCTGCATGGAGGAATGGGCCAAAATACCAGCTACAGTGTGTGCCAACCTGGTGAAGCCTTACAGCAAACGTTTTACCTCTGTCATTGCCAACAAAGGTTATGTTACAAAGTGTTGAGTTGAACTTTTGTTATTGACCAAATACTTATGTGATTTTTTTCTGATTTTGTCTCTCATAGTTGAAGTGTAGCTATGATGAAAATTACAGACCTCTCTCATCTTTCTAAGTAGGAGAACTTGCACAATCAGTGGCTGACTAAATACTTTTTTGCTCCACTGTATTAACAAGTAGTTCATTTTGAAATAATGTAATCCATTTTGGGTTGGCAAAGGCTGCTTACACGTGAGGAGTTGTACATTATTTGCAAAAATCTAGCTGTTTTGTACAAGAGACACTGAGTAGAACAGCCATGCCTTAATGTTGGCCCAAGTTATTCAACACTGCATTAAGCATTCACATAGTTCAAAAAACACAAACAAACAAATAAAAACACATCATGGCTACATTAAAACAAAAAAAATATAAAATTAACATTTTAACAATAATATAAGTTTTTATTATATTGAATCAAAAACTTAACTTTATTAACCTAATCTCACCATCTAGTGGAAATGGTTTGTTAGAATTTGCCTGGAAGCATAAGGGTTCAACATTTAAGAGGCAGTTTATCCAATTAGGAGTTTTCTTTCCAGGAGAGGCAGGTAATAATGCCAAGTGGGTGCTCGGAGTTGTAAGAATTTCCAGGTCCCACAAAGAGGTGCCACAAATCCGTTTAAGCTTCAGCATAATTAGGACACGACAGATGTATCAACTTTTTTATTCACACTGTTTTGGTGACGGCCCTACTATTTTTTTTTTTTTAAATCAAAGGCTTCCTTAAGTGTTACTCTTTATATACAGTACTGTGCAAAAGTCTTAGCGCCCCATTAGATTAGATATACCATTGTCTTTGCAATGGTATAATGACCGCATATGATAATTTCTCAGTTTCTTTATTAGAGTACAACCACAAAATAGAGGAAATTTGTATGCAGTATTAAAAAACTGAAAAAAAACTTCTATAGGCTGCAGTGGCAAGAACTTAGTGTGACCTCCCCTTACACTACAAGCATTCCCCTAACACTGGCAGCTTCGTCGGGATACGGGTTTACCCTTCTACAGTCTGAAGAGGCTTGATCAGGAATGGCCTTTGTGGACGGGTAGCAGAAAAGAAAGCACTTTTCCGGAAGGGGAGCAGCGTGAAAATGCTAAGATATGCTAAAGCTCACAAAGACTGCAATGATGATCAGTGTAAGAGTACTATGGAGGTTTGAAATATTTAGGTCCAATTGTAGACAGTGTGTTATACATGGTCATTATACCAGTGCTAAAACAGCAACTGTAATGGTGGCCTAAGACTTTTGCACAGTACTGCACATGGGAGTGACGCTGATGCTGATTAATGCAGAATGTAACAATAGGAGCGTTTGTTTGTTTGTTCCAAGAACTTGGTTTAAAAATGATTTATTTCCTTGGATCGTTCCGCTATTTTACATGAAAGGGCGGTTTATTTCTGGTTCAAATCTGACCGGGGCTGAGACCCTGGCGTTGTGTATGAGGATTTAAAATCGTATCAGTTTGAAGATCTATTCCATATGTCAATAGCCTTCACACTGATCAGTGCACTTGCAATTAAACGAGTTAAACCACTGGCTATGTTTAACAGGCCATGTTAAAAGTGGCTATATTACATGTATGCATCACAAACTGAATGCCTAGCTCTAATAGTCACCACTTTTCACCCCTGCATATAACAGTATACTGGAATAAGAAACATCACTGCAAAACTGCCTCCAAAATATGGTCTCTTCATAGGTTTCTACACCATACTTCAACAGTGTGTGAAAAGTGCAAAGTGTTTATCATCCATCTTGTGAGTCCAATCTCACAGCGATCCAAGGCTGAAATGTCCGGTAATTACTTACAGACATGGATCGGTGTGTCCAGCCTTAAGAACGACTGGAATATTCACTAATAACTGAGGGCTTATGGCTGAGTCATGGTTAAATAGATACAAAGTGTGTGGTTCACTGGAAAGAACAAGTTTCTTGTGAACGTTACCCGAGTACGGCATGTTCTTTAGCTCTGACCATGCTCGCAGGAGAAGAAACACCAGATACAGAATGTACAGGGCCACCACAAAGAGGAAGAATATTTTCATGCCCTGTGTGAAAGTAATGGACAAAAACAATTATTGTCATGATGCTGGGTTGAACACAGCACGGTTTCGAGGAGAGAAGACAAAACTTGCAGGTGGAGTACTTACCTGGACGGATAGTACATGCGAAAAATGGCAAACAATCTAGCTAACGATAATGCAGTACATTTATAGGCACAGCTTGACTACAGCTAACATTAGCTCAGCTGACGTGACAGCTTACACTACAAAGCAGAATACTAAAAGTCACCACAGGTCTGCACAGACACACTACACTGACGAGCCAAAACATTACAGCCACCTGCCTAGTATGGTGTTGGTCCTCCATGTGCTGTCAAAACACCTCTGACCCACCAAAACATGCAGTCTACAAAAACTCCTTCTGATGTATAAGTCATGTATATTCTGTCTACAGTAGTAGTTTTTCCTAAGTGTGACACTATATTACGACCACACAAATAAAAGGTGAGAACAAGTCAGTTAAAAAAAATACTTTTAATACTTTTGCAAGTTACTAAACAGGACAACTAATCTAATTTCCCCATTTAAAATTATAGTGCTATTTTGCTGGAAGAGTATACGGTTTTGGAATCCCTCATTTTCCACTGTTTTGAAAGGAACTCTTTTCCAGGTAAAACATTATTGCTTCTGTTACTTCTAGGATAGCCACAAAAGGGACCAGCAAATAGTGTGCTTTGGCTGAGGGAAAGGTTGGAGACACTGCTTGTCTGAGTATAGCACTGCAATGGATAGAATGATGATGGCAAGCCATCCCAGATGCAGCAAAACAGGCCCAAACCATGATACTACCACCACCATGTTTCACAGATGGGATAAGGTTCTTATGCTGGAATGCAGTGTTTTCCTTTCTCCAAACATAACACTTTTCTTTTAAACCAAAAAGTTCCATTTTGGTCTCATCCGTCCACAAAACATTCTTCCAATAGCCTTCTGGCTCGTCCACGTGATCTTTAGCAAACTGCCGACAAGCAGCAATGTTCTTTTTGGAGAGCAGTGGCTTTCTCCTTGCAGCCCTGCCACGAACACCATTGTTGTTCAGTGTTCTTCTGATGGTGGACTCATGAACATTAACATTAGCCAATGTGAGAGAGGCCTTCAGTTGCTTAGAAGTTACCCTGGGGTCCTTTGTGACCTCACCAACTATTACACGCCTTGCTCTGGGAGTGATCTTTGTTGGTCGACCACTCCTGGGGAGGGTAACAATGGTCTTGAATTTCCTCCATTTGTACACAATCTGTCTGACTTGTGGATTGGTGGAGTCCAAACTCGTTTAGAGATGGTTTTGTAACCTTTTCCAGCCTGATGAGCATCAAACAACTCTTCTTTCTGAGCTCCTCAGCAAATCTCCTTTGTTCGTACCATGATACACTTCCACAAACATGTTGTGAAGAGCAGACTTTGATAGATCCCTGATCTTTAAAATAAAAACAGGGGTGCCCACTCACACCGATTGTCATCCCATTGATTGCAAAACACCCCTGACTCTAATTTCACCTTCAAATGAACTGCTAATCCTAGAGGTTCACATACTTTTGCCACTCACTAATATGTAATATTGGATCATTTTCCTCAATAAATAAATGACCAAGTATAATATTTTTGTCTCATTTGTTTAACTGGGTTC
The DNA here is from genome assembly GCA_025084515.1 of Ancistrus triradiatus. Lineage (NCBI taxonomy): Eukaryota > Metazoa > Chordata > Actinopteri > Siluriformes > Loricariidae > Ancistrus > Ancistrus triradiatus. Next base: position 107,634 of record JAJAGP010000852.1, on the reverse strand, counting down.
TCTTTATCTACTTTTAGGACTTGATCAACTCTGATAAGTATTATTAATGGACAGTATAATTACATTAAATTAAAAATAACCACAGGAGTTTAAAGTACTATAAAACTAAAACATTACTGAGCCGTTGAATGGTGCTACAGTGCACATTCCATCCACTGCAGTTCTATGCTCATACAGGCAATGCCTCTAACGTTTGGGTTTTTTCCTCAGCCAAAGCACACTATTTGCTGCTCCCTTTTGTGCCTATAATCTTTTACCTGGAAAAGAGTTCCTTTCAAAACAGTGGAAAATGAGGGATTCCAAAACCGTATCACAGTAGTTGATCCACAGTATGAGTCACCCAGCCACAAATATTCTTCCATCAAAAAAAACACTATAATTTTCAAGCACCACTGTAATTTGAATATTTTAGCTTTTTCTCTATCTAAGCTACAGAAAAAAAAAACTGTTTAGTGTCCAGTTTTCATACCTGAAAGTTCTGAATGTCGATGTTATACTGATATGTGGGATCTTGCAGTTCATTTACCCTAAAGTACACAAAAGAAGAATTATTAGATAACAGAAATAAACACAGGTATGCAAGTCAGTGTGCTTTAAAGCCAAAGTCTTAAGAATTATATTATGAAACACAAATTTGTCTTATATACATCTAATTCACCTCTGGATGACCAATAACTAGTACAAGCAAACCGTGTAGCGTTTCAAATTTTACAAAGACACAAAGATAAGAATTACTTTATTATCCTAAATCTTTTCATGTTTAATTGATATCATTGTTTAAAATAAAGCACTATGTGCAAAGTAGGTGAACTACTATGTGACTACGATATTATCTGGTCAAGATCGATTTCGTTCAACGCCCTGTTTCACAGAACGTAATGCAGAGGTGAAACTCTCCGCAAAAACTGGAGCTTAAAGTTAAATATTTATTGTGCATTCCATTGTAATAGTAATGATGTACAGTTTTTACAGTACACATCACAGTACAACCCCGCTTCACTCATAATATTCGTTTACTAGGAAATCTTACAGTTGCCAAATTCCTAGTGTTACAGCAGAAATCCACAGAAGCCCCACAATCACCAGCTTGGGTAAGTAGAATGTCAAGCACTTCCTCTCACCCTGTAAAACAACATAGATCAGCTTCCCAGTTAGATATTATACACTTTTCCCATAACACCATCAAAACATTCATATTTCATATTACACTCGTGGACAAATTAAAAAACAAAAAAGATTACCAAGCAGGAGTTGAATCACATGAAACTTATATAAGTTTGCCAGAGAGCATATGGATGATCCAGAAGAGGATTGAAAGAATATCATGTGGTCAGATGAAACCAAAATAGAACTTTTTGGTAAAAACTCAACTTGCCGTGTTTGGAGGAAGAAGAATGCTGAGTTGCATCCCAAGAACACCATGGGATGGAAACATCATGCTTTGGGGCTGTTTTTCTGCAAAGGGGACAGGACGACTGATCCGTGTTAAGGGAAGAATGAACGGGGCCATGTATCGTGAGATCTTAAGCCAAACCCTCCTTCCATCAGTTAGAGCACTGAAGATGGAACGTGGCTGGGTCTTCCAGCATGACAATGATCCCAAACACACCGCTCGGGCAACGAAGGTGTGGCTCCATAAAAAGCATTTCAAGGTCCTGGAGTGGCCTAGCCAGTCTCCAGACCTCAGCCTCATAGAACACTTGTGGAGGGAGTTGAAAGTCCGTGTTGGCCCAAAGCATCACTGCTCTAGAGGAGATCTGCATGGAGGAATGGGCCAAAATACCAGCTACAGTGTGTGCCAAACTGGTGAAGACTCACAGGAAATGTTTGACCTCTGTCATTGCCAACAAAGGTTATGTTACAAAGTATTGAGTTGAACTTTTGTTATTGACCAAATACTTATTTTCCACCATGATTTACAATTAAATTCTTTAAAAATCCTACAATGTGATTTCCTGGATTTTTTTTCTCATTTTGTCTCTCATAGTTGAAGTGTACCTATGATGGAAATTACAGACCTCTCTCATCTTTCTAAGTAGGAGATCTTGCACAATCAGAGGCTGACTAAATACTTTTTTGCCCCACTGTAGCTCTTTCCCATGCTACTAATTTTCCTGTTTGTTTTCACCCCATTTCCTTCAGGTCAGGGTAACTGGGAGATCCAGAGCCTCTCCTGGAGAACACAGAGGTAGGCATAAAGGTGACCTGGGTGGGATGCTACTTCATCTTAGGGCTGCCCTAAGATTGGAATTATGGTTTATCTGGAACCTCAGGTCACATCATCAGAGCCATTTGTTGACCATTTCTTCGAGGGTAAGTAATGACCTGTAAGAACTCACCTGTACTCTCATACCATGGTACACACAAAGCCAGAAGAGCAGAAGTGCACAGAGGAACAGGGCCTGAAAAAATGTGTCCAGTGTTCCAGGAAACCAACTATTTGTCAAGAAAGACAGTGGGAAAAATGGATCTAAAGAAAGAAAAAAAAATTACAAAGTCACTGAATCCAGTGTGAATTCACAACCAATCACGAGGCAGCACAAGGTTGATATTAATGATATTGTGCACACAGATACAAATGCACAAGTCCGAAAATGAATAAGACATCAAGGCTGAATGCAAACAGAATGGAGCATATGGTGCTACAATCATGCAGGTAAACACAGGTCATTCACAGAACACACTTCCAATTTAACCAATCCACTACAACCCATTAGTAATTGTACTGGCTGAAAACTGAAGACGTTCTGCCCTAGAAATTCAAACAGACAATCTCACTTCCTGTCGCTGAGAACAATATTATTAAAATCATTACACAAATATGGAGCTAGTGCACCCTCCACTCTCTCAGGTCATGCCCCCTTCACCCATGTCTAGATGACATTGCTGTACATAGAGGTTGGTTAAAGTGAAGATTTATCTGTTCTGTGAGATGAGCCTCTAAAAGTTTCTGCTCGGTGAAAGGACCTAAACTGCCGTCATGAGCACACATTAACGCAACAGCTAAACACCAGAAATATAAAGGCAACCTGCAAACATTGTTTAACACAACGTTAACAGAAATAAAAATAATATCAGGAGGCTTTATTACCCAACGTATTACTTAGCAGATTTGTTTAGCTATCGGGGTTTTTTAATTGCAAGCTTGTCTGTGTAATCACAAATAAAAACAGGATGCTCACCATTGTAGAGCAAAAGTAAAGGCAACAAAATTGACATCCACTTCTGCTCAATTCCCCAATCCCTCATGGAAAATTTCCTCAGAGAATGGGCAAACATGCACTAGAAAAATCACATAACATATTCGGCTTATGGCATTTGAGTCACGTGAAAATGTGTAACGTGCATACACTGCTCAAATGAAAACAACAAAACACACATCACTGATTATAATATTAGCTAAACCTCAATAAACATTGATGCATTACAGACATATTAAACATTATACATATTAGATAAGCTTGTGCTTACCGTCACTGTGAAGGTCATGACAACAAACACAAATCGAAACCAGATCTCCATTTGGGAGAATGTCGGGTTGTACGTCTTAATCTGTTACAGTAGAACAAGAAATTGAACGCATAATTGAGGAATGCAAAAAAAAACCCATCTGCCATGTTTTTCATTGCTGTATTTCAAAGCTTTAGACTAACAAGGCATATACTGTTTATTAAAAAAAGCTTCAAACAGGAACATAAACTGAGTTTTGCTCACTTGGCACTCACCACAAATGTGATGTTATGGATGTTCGGCGACACGTCCTCTAGATCTTTCATAGTGACGTAGATATCATACTGTGTGTAGTTCAGATAACCCAGATGTACAACAATGATCTCGTTACACAGCTGCTGAGTCTGGGTGGAACAATTATAATGGTACTGAAATGAAAATGAACTACAGCACCTTGGTAAAAATCAGCAATAAATAGACTTCCAAGGAAAGCAATTCCAGTGTGAGCTAACGGTCTAGCGTAGAACAGTTTGAACATTTTTGGGGGACAGGGAAATGGGATAGTCAACTGCACTTGCTGACAGTCACTGCATTTATAGGCACAATACTTTTATTGGTAAATCTGCAGTCAGTAAAACTGTATTCAAGTGCTGAACTACATGTTTGTCACACTTGTGTGTTTGGGACCATCAAACCAATTTAAATATTAGTCAAAGACAACACAAGTAAACACTAAATGCAGTTTTTAAATGAAGGCGTTTATTATTGAGGGAAAAAAAAAAAAAAAAAGTGATTACCCCCTAAACCTAATAACTGGTTGGGCCGCCCTTAGCAGCAACAACTACAACCAAGCGTTTGTGATAACTTGCAGTGAGTCTTTTACAGCGTTGTGGAGGAATTTTGGCCTCATCTTTGCAGAATTGTGGTAATTCAGCCACATTGGAGGGTTTTCCAGCATGAACGGCCTTTTTAAGGTCATGCCACAGCATCTCAATAGGATTCAGCTCAGGACTTTGTCTAGGCCACTCCAGAGTCTTCATTTTGTTTCTCTTCAGCCATTCAGAGCTGGACTTGCTGCTGTGTTTTGGGTCATTGTCCTGCTGCAGAACCCAAGTTCGTTTCAGCTTGAGGTCACCAACAGATGGCTGGACATTCTCCCTCATGATATTTTGGTAGACAGCAGAATTCATAGCTCCATTTATCACAGCAAGTCTTCCAGGTCCTGAAGCAGCAGAACAGCCCCAGACCATCACACTACCACCACCATATGTTACTGCTGCTATAATGTTCTTTTTCTGAAATGCTGTGTTACTTTTACACCAGATGTAATGGGACACACCTTCCAAAGAGTTCAGCTTTTGTCTCGTCAGTCCACAGAATGTTTTCCCAAAAGCCTTGGGGATAATCAAGATGTGTTCTGGGAAAATTGAAACGAGCTTTAATGTTCTTTTTGCTCAGCAGTGGTTTTCGTCATTGGAACTCTGCATGCAGGCCATTTTTGCCCAGTCTCTTTTCTATGGTGGAGGCATGAAAACACTGACCTTAACTGAGCCAAGTGAGGCCTGCAGTTCTTTGGATGTTGTTGTGGGGTCTTTTGTGACCTCTTGGATGAGTCGTCGCTGTGCTCTTGGGGTAATTTTGGTCGGCCGGCCACTCCTGGGAAGGTTCACCACTGGTCCATGTCTTCTCCATTTGTGGATAATGGCTCTCACTGTGGTTCGCTGGAGTCCCAAAGCTTTAGAAATGCCTTTATAACCCTTTCCAGACTGATAGATCTCAGTTACTTTCTTTTTCAATTGTTCCTGAATTTCTTTGGATCTCGGCATGATGTGTAGCTTTTAAGGATCTTTTGGTGTACTTCACTTTGTCAGGCAGGTCCTGTTTAAGTGATGTCCTGATTGAGAACAGGTGTGGCAATAATCAGGCCTGGGTGTGGCTAGAGACAGTGACCTCAGGTGTGATAAACCATAGTTATGCTTTAACAGGGGGTAATAATAATAATAAACACCTTCATTTAAAACTGCATTCTGTGTTTACTTCTGTTTGTCTTTGACTAATATTTAAATTGGTCTGATGTTCCAAAACACTTAAGTGTGACAAACATGCAAAAAAATAGGAAATCAGGAAGAGGGCAAAAACTTTTTCACACCACTGCACTTAAAAAAAAAAAAAAAAAAGTCCAAATAAGCACATTCTAGAAACCACCATTAACAGTGACAAAGACACTCACTGGTGCACAGTTCAGAACGCGGGCTTTGCGGTGCACATCATCGCTGATGTTCATCATGTTGCCTTCTTTCAGTACACCTTTCAATTCCACATTCATTTCAAATGTTTGGGAGATTGCTGAGGAAAGCAAACATCACAGTGTTGTAACGAGCAGGCAGAAATAACAATCGCGTCCCCCATTAAAACAAGGACAATAATAACTGATGACGAGAGACTGTTTTGAACTAATTCTCACAGGACAGCCATTCCTGAAAACCCTCTAATTCGGCCAATCCAGCCATTTCACGCCATGGACATAGCCAGCTTCAGAATTATCTGTACCACTATTAAAAAAATCCAACAGACGGATTTATAAAAGTTCTGAAAAAGTTTCGGTAATGTAATTTTTTACATCCGTGTCCACAAAACTTTGGCTTAGTCAAGTTCCCTTGAAGACTGGGAAATACACATGAAATGCAACAAAAATGTAAATTACAAACAAAAGGCTACATTTTCCAAAATGTGTAAAACAAGCAGCGCTGTAACGATTCAAAGTAGAAATGCAGAGGCCTGAGACTACTGAGCTGAGTGAGCAAATGCGTAGGGAAGCGGAAAGCTCAAATGCAAGTTTGATGATTTTTGGAAGCAAGTGCAATTTGTCTGTGAAAGCTATTCATGCATCGATGCCACACAAATAAAATGACTTACTCTTCTTTTGAGCCATCTGTATGCCACACATGAGCCATAGCTGTTGGTTATAATTTGACACTGGTGGAGACTTCAGATGAAAAGGTCCAGTCTTTAAGAACAATAAAGAACATAATGAAAGGAACACTAACTTGTACTCTGACCAGCCATTAAACCACTGACAGGTGAAGTGAATAACATTTACAATGTGATTCTCTGGGCAATGTTCTGCTGGGAAACCTTGGCCCTGGCATTCATGTGGATGTTAGACACACCCTGCCTGCCTGCCTATTGCTGAGTGACCAAGTACAGCCCTTCATGGTAAAGACGTCTATGAGCAAGACGGTGCATCCAGGCACACTGCATAAACTGTTCAGGAATGATTTAGAAACATGACAAAGACTTCACAATGTTGACTTGGCCTCCAAATTAGTGAGATGTCAATTTGATGTATCCCCTTCATAAATCAGGAAGCACCTGGACAATACAACTCCATTAATGCACATGATGCCCTAAACAGTGGAGATTTTCTGGGAGTCTGGGATGGATTCGTTCAATTTACATTGTTCCTTATGGGAAAAAAACTGATGTCCATGCAGTACTGCTTTAACACATTCACATGTGCATGGTCAGGGTGTATAGCTTGGATGTTAGCCAGATATCCAATGTTAGTGACCATACTGCTCCTGTTTGAGCATCGCTTTGGACTGTGGTACATCATTTGATGGCAACGAATAGTTTTAAACATTATCTTTGTTGTCATGACTTATCACGGGCTCCAGTGTGGATTTTCTGGGGGTCTGGAACAGATCAATTCAATTTACATGGGAAGCATTTGGTTGGCACTCGAGGTATTCTAAAACCAAGCAAACCCAACTAAACTGGTTGACATGTATGTGATATATTTTTAGACTGCTTGTTGTTATAGTACTTGGATATATTTTTATACAAAGCAGGTTCAGTGTTTGTTAAAAGAAGGGGTTTTCTGTTGGAGTGGCAAACTGCAGGTTGGCTCTTTACAAGGCACAGGCAGCCCTGGGAAGTCAATACCTTGGTCACTGTGGGATAACTTTTCAATTATTTCAGGGCTAACTGCACCCTATATTGTGTCTGTAGCTTTATGCAGAATCCTAGAGAGTAGCTTCTCATTTCTTAAACAACCATGTCGGAAGAACAGATGTTCATCTGGTTCAGAAAAAAGGTAGTCCAACAAAACAGTAGTGTGAGACCTTTTTTTTTGGCCCGGCAGTGTATATCCCCATCTGACTCTGATGCCCATGCATTGTACCACACATTACTGCTTTACTCACCTTAGATACATTGGCTCCAGTGCTTAGCACATTGTAGGAATTCTGTATTATGATTTTTGGTCCTGTGAAAAACAGAAAAAGCTGTATTCTTAGGCTTAGCACTACATTTGTGGTGTTATGTTTACAACAGAACGTTATGCTACTATGGTCTGCACAGATTGCCCACAGTAATAGACACTAACGAAGAGAGAAGAGTTAACCTGATAAGCACATTACAATTTGTAAGCAAACATACAGAAAATTCTAATAAACTTTGAGTCTGCCTTGAAATAGTTTAGAAATCCTGAATGGCTAAATACAAAATCTATACACCTCCTTGTGACTACACTCACTGCCCATTTTATCAGCTCCACGTACTGAACACAATCACTTTGTAATTCAAAAATTACAGACTGCTGTCTATCTGCTTATCTACGTAATTGGTCAATCCCCTACACCCTGTCCTTTAATAATCAGGACCCCCACAGATTAGGTCCTATTATGACTCAAACAGACATAGCAGACACACTGTCCACTCTATTAGACAAATCTACCATATCGCTCCACCCTATAGATGTAAAGTCAGAGACAGTAGCTCATCTCTTGTTGCACAGTTTGTGTTAGTCATCCTCTAATCCTTCATCAGTACCCACAGAATGCTGAATAGAGGATGCTGGTGGCTGGAGATTTTTGGCTGGTGGACTATTTTCAATCCAGCAGTGCCGCTGAGGTGCTTAAAATCCCCAGCACCACACACCACCACCACCACATCAGTGTCCTGACCATTAGAGAACAGAGTAAAGGGGAATAACAAAGTATATAGAGAAACAGATGGACTACGGTCTGTAATTGTGGAACTACAAAGTGCTTCTACATGGTTAAGTGGAACTGATAAAATAGACAATGAGTGTAGAAACAAAGGTGTATCTAATAACGTGTACACACACAACCAGTCAAAAGGTTTTCATTTTTTTCCTCTACATTGTAAATGAATACTGAAGTCATACAGACTATGAAGGAACTACGGTTTTCCAACAGTCTTGAATTAGTTCCCACAGGTGCTGAGCACCTGTTGGCTGCATTGCCTTCACTCTACAGTCAACTCATCCCAAACCATCTCAGTTGGGTTAGTGATTAGTTAGTTGTTGGGTTAGTGAATCAGATGATTGTGGAGGCCAGGTCATCCGATGCAGCACTCCATCAGCCTCTTACTTGCTCAAATAGCCCTTCCATAGCCTGGAGGTGTGTTTGTTGTCATTGTCCTGTTGAAAAACAAATGATGGTCCCACTGAGCACAAACCAGATGGGATGGCGTGTCGCTGCAAATTGCTGTAGTAGCCATGCTGGTTAAGTATGCCTTGAATTTTGAATAAATCACCAAGTGTCACCAGCAGAGCACCCCCATACCATTACAGTTCCTCCTCCATACGTCACGGCGGGAACCACACATGTAGGAACCATCCGCTCAGCTTTTCTGCATCTTACAAAGACATGGCGTTTGGAACCCTAAATCTCAAATTTGGACACGTCAGACCAAAGGACAGATTTCCTGGGGTGCTGCTAACTTGCGGTTTCTGAGGCTGGTAACTCTGAGGAACTTATCCTGTGCAACAGAGGTAACTCTTGGTCTTCCTTTCCTGGATGTTTGATGGTCTTTGTGACTGCACTTGAGGATACTTTCAAAGTTCTTGGAATTTTTCGGATCGACTGACCTCCATTTCTTAAATGAATGATTTACTGTCGTTTTTCTTTACTTAGTTGAGTAGTTCTTGCCATAAAATGGATTAGAACATTACTCAAATAGGGGTATTCACTGTATACCAGCTCTACCTCTTCCCAACACAACACATTAAGAGAGCAAGACATTCAAGAATGAACTCTTGACAAGGCACAGATGTTAACTGAAAGACATTCCAGGTGACGACCTCATAAAGCTGACTGAGAAAAAGCCAAGATGTGCACAGCTGTCAACTAACCAAGAGGTGCTTACTTGGAAGAATCAAAAATATGAAGCATAAATAAATACATATGAATAAATACATATACAGAGAGACAGATTGGCAGACAGACAGAGAGAGAGACAGACCAATCCTCTCAGTGTTTCTCCAGCCCTGTAGGAAACATCATATCAGTGGTAGCATCCATGTGGCTTACCTGCTACACCAATCAACACAGTGATCCCAAAGCACATCAAGAAAACCAAAAACACCAGAGCAAAATGCCTTCTGGTGAGGGTGTAAAGACGCATAGGTGCTAACCTACAAAACACAAAACAAACATAAAATGAACACGGTCCATGTTAGACAGTCACAGCAACTGCTAACAATATCCGCCTCGCTAGCGGATGGAAAACAGCTGGCTAGGTAACGAGCCAACACAGGTAGAGTACACGGAAACAGAGGCGAGCGCTTAAACTCAACACACTGCTACATACTTACTTCTCCATCGCGTTTATTCGCGTGTAAACCCGAACACATTAGAGTTTCTCCTGACAGGCCAATATAGCACATCCGTACACATCAGCTCAGCAGCATATCACCATTATGATTAGCGAACCGAGGTCTGTCAAAATAAAAGTCTCGCTACTATGAATACCCTGTCTCAAATCCACGATGTGTTATATTTTTCTTAGTATCTATTAGTACGTTTCCATTCTAGATGTCCTTTTGTAAGAGAACTACAACCCACCATCTTTTCATGCCATTTTTCCCTAACCTTTTTGGTCAAACCTGTATTATCTGAACAATGGATTTCTTTTATCACATAAATCTGTGTAATCCCACTAAAAACATTTAAACAGTTTGAAAGCAGGCAAACAAATTTAAAAAGGCACATTTTAGCCACGTGATAACTGACTTTCAAGGGCAGTGGTGGCTTAGCAATTAATGCCCCTGGTGATAAAAAAAATAGACCAGCAAATGTTGTGTTTTAAATGCTGGTGTGATGGTCCTTCATTAAGATCATACAAGTTCTATGTTCCATACTGGTCCAAGATGGGGGCCCAGTTAATTTGTGGCCACTTACCACATTTAACACATTACAGCATTCAGCAGATACTCTTATTTAGCCTTGCATTCTTCTTAGCAGATATTACCTCATGCTAGAAGAAACAGCCTACAGCCCAGCACCATCCAAATAAACAAACAAACCTGGCAGTTAAGTAGAGGAACAATAAAAAAGAGCCGTTTTTAAATTTAAAGGTGTTTCCCCAATCTCAATCTTTAAATGCCTGAGTGAAAAGATACATATTTAGTCATTGTTTGAAGATAGCAAGAGACTCAGAGGATTTCAGAGACTCATTCCACCACATGGGTGCAAGGGTCTTGGTTCTAGTCTTCCTCTGATTCTTACAGGTGGCTCTAGATGAGCAATATCTGAGTGTACTTGTACCTAACTAATATGAATTAGAAGATTGTATTTGCAAACATTTATGTCTAATCAGTCTATAAATCGTATAATACTGTAGAAAAATAACCTCACCAATCAATTATGGGTGCAGAGAGATCTTTGTCTTTGTTTGCAGTAAACTTAGTCTTTTCTCTTTGTTGCAACATCCTCACTATACTTTTGCAAGTCTGCATAACCTCACCTGATACATCTATAATCACAGATAGTTATTTATTCATTTTAATTTGGACTATTGTCATTCTACAGAGGCTGCAGTTACTGGTATAGTCAGTGAAAGTAGCTATAGATATGCAATATATGCAGTTTAAGTGTTGGAAAACGTGCTTTCAATCCCTGTGGATGTAAGTATAGGTTCCTGTATTCAAATCACATCACAGCTGATATTTCCTGAAGTGTATAGTCCTTTATAATATATTACAATTATATATATATATATATATATATATATATATATATATATATATATATACACACACACACACACACACACACACACATATATATATATGGATATATGGATATCTGGATCTGCAGGATCTGAGTCCCTCTCGGCGTAGTGTGTTCCTAATGGTAGCCTTTGTTACTTTGGTCCCAGCTCTCTGCAGGTCATTCATCAGGTCCCTCCGTGTAGTTCTGGGATTGTTGCTCACCGTTCTCATGATCATTTTGACCCCAAGGGATGAGATCTTGCGTGGGGCCCCAGATCGAGTGAGATTATCAATGGTCTTGTACGTTTGACAATTGCTCCCACAGTTGATTTATTCACACCAACCTGCTTGCCTATTGTAGATTCACTCTTCTCAGCCTGCTGCAGGTCTACAATTTTCTTCCTGGTGTCCTTTGACAGCTCTTTGGTCTTGGCCATGGTTGAGTTTGGAGTCTGACTGTTTGAGGTTGTGGACAGGTGTCTTTTATACAGATAACGAGGTCAAATAGGTGCCATTGATACAGGTAACAAGTGGAGGACAGAACAGCTTCTTAAAGAAGTTACAGGTCTGTGAGAGCCAGAAATCTTTCTTGTTTGTTATTGACCAAATACTTATTTTCTACCATGATTTACAATTAAATTCTTAAAAAATCCTACAATGTGATTTCCTGGATTTTTTTTCTCATTTTGTCTCTCATGGTTGAAGTGTACCTATGATGAAAATGACAGACCTCTCTCATCTTTCTAAATAGGAGAAAATGCACAACCAGTGGCTGACTAAATACTTTTTTGACCCACTGTAACAGGACATTTACTCATTTAGCGGATGCCCTTATCTTGAGCAACTCGCCTTACACTGTACTGTCTAAGCAATTGTGGGTTAATCACCTTGCTTGAGGACCAGTGGCAGCTTGGCAGTGCTAGGGAGAAGCCTAGACCTTCTGCTCCATAGACTGAGAACTTAGCCACAGTTCAGAATCCTGTTTGTACCGTCTTTCTACTATGATCGTCCTTGCAGCTCTCAGTTACACCAAACAAATAACACTTGAATTCTTTCAGCCTTGGCTTTGTTGAGCCAGTATCTGCCAAGAAGTGAAGAAATGTTGGAATGTCAAAACATAGCATGCAAAGCCTGAGCACCACAATCTGATCCCGCAGTCTGTTTTTGTTATGATACAATGCTGTTTCATGTTGGTAGTTATATAACAGTAGTATTTCTTTTTTAGTATTATGTAATTTTTCAGGTGTGTCACACTTATCATGTTGAAAGGTTGCACTCATCAGATCTGTGTAAACAGTGCTTGGACAAGCACACAAAGTGTGGTTTTAACCATTAAGGACAAACAGTATGCTCCTTTGGTAAATTCCGATGACACTAATTCAGTTAGAAGAGCTGCTGCAAAACCCCTCTGTTTAGACAAATGTTAGATCAGAGATTTTATGTCAAAATGAACATTTGTTTTACTGATGTTACAGTATTTGAGTTATGATGCATAAAGTCGTATTGTATGATGCTGAAATAGAACTTTCCATGCAGCAGACGTTTTTGTAGCCTGTGCCGCCACACAATCCTGTCTCTGAGCTCTCTGGGCAGTTCTTTCCTCATCATGACTTTTCAAAATGGTTTTTGCTCTGGTATGCATTGTTAGCTGTGATCCCTTATATATATTATCAAGAGAAATGGCTCCCAGATCTAAATGTGTTATAACAAAGGGTCTGAATACTTATGTCCATGCAACGTTTGTTTTTTCCTTTTTAATAAATTAGCAAAAAACCTACATTTTCTGTTTTCACTTACTCATTATGACTTATTGAGTGTAGACTGATTTGGGAAAAACTTGATTTGTTTACATGTATTTTAACACAAGAGTTCAACATAAAATGTGAAAAAGTGACATGGTCGAAAGACTTCTCGAATGCATTTTTTTTTCCATAGCTGCCACTCTTTTGACAACAGACAAATTACCCACTGACAGTTCTTACCATCTGGCAAGCTAGTTGTTTTACCAATGCTTTGTCTGTTTGTTTATGACTATGGTTACACACAGGGTGAATCAGAGACGCACCACTTGTCATGACCCAAATTGCTTGGATTTGGACTTGGAAACACTCAAGCAAGACTATGTTACATGTATGAGTATCTTTAGGGATAAAGGTGGGATTCTATTACTTTTCTTCCCAGTACTCAATATTCGGTACATAACCAGAAGGGGAAGGTACAGCGGTGCTTGAAAGTTTATGAACCCTTTAGAATTTTCCATATTTCTGCATAAATATGACCTAAAACATCATCAGATTTTCACACAAGTCCTAAAAGTAGATAAAGAGAACCCAGTTAAACAAATGAGACAAAAATATTACACTTGGTCATTTATTTATTGAGGAAAATGATCCAATATTACATATTAGTGAGTGGCAAAAGTATGTGAACCTTTGCTTTCAGTGTCAGAACCTATCAATAACCTATCAGTATCAATAACTGCAGCTAAACGTTTCCTGTAGCTGTTGATCAGTCCTGCATACCGGCTTGGAGGAATTTTAGCCCATTCCTCCGTACAGAACAGCTTCAGCTCTGGGATGTTGGTGGGTTTCCTCACATTAACTCCATTTGTACACAATGTATCTGACTGTGGATTGGTGGAGTCCAAACTCTTTAGAGATGGTTTTGTAACCTTTTCCAGCCTGATGAGCATCAACAACTCTTTTTTTGAGCTCCTCAGAAATCTCCTTTGTTCGTACCATGATACACTTCCCCAAACGTGTTGTCAAGAGCAGACTGTGATAGATCCCTGTTCAAATTAACTGCTAATCCTAGAGGTTCACATACTTTTGCCACTCATTAATATGTAATATTGGACCATTTTCCTCAATTAATAAATGATAAAGTGTGTTTTAGGTCATATTTATGCAGAAACATAGAAAATTCTAAAGGGCTCACAAACTTCCAAGCCCCACTGTATATCAGCGAACTATTAAAATTATTGGGATTTAAAATGCATGAAATAATCTTAATGTTATTCCACGTGTGTATGAAAATTATAATAGAATTAAAGTTCAAGTTCAATGCCAGTACAACCCCAAATCAGAAAAAGTTGAGACAGTATGGAAAATGCAAATAAAAAAAATGCAGTGTTTCTTACATGTACTTTGACTTTTATTTAATTGCTCTTTGCTCTTTTATTTAATAGCTCTTTGGGCTTGGCCATGGTTGAGTTTGGAGTCTGACTGTTTGAGGCTGTGGACAGGTGTCTTTTATACAGATAATGAGGTCAAACAGGTGCCATTAATACAGGTAATGAGTGGAGGACAGAAGAGCTTCTTAAAGAAGAAGTTACAGGTCTGTGTGAGCCAGAAATCTTCCTTTTTTTGAGTATTGAGTTGGACCAAATTTATTGACCAAATACTTATTTTCCATCATAATTTACAATTAAATTCTGTAAAAATCCTACAATGGGATTTCCTGGATTTTTTTTCTCATTTTGTCTCTCATAGTTAAAGTGTAGCTATGATGAAAATTACAACCCTCTCACATCTTTCGAAGTATGAGAACTTGCACAGTCAGTGGCTGACTAAATACTTTTTGGCCCCAATGTATATGGTGCCAGAAGTATTTTGTAATCAAAATGTAATCGAACCAGTAACCAGTGCATAGACAACAGGACATAATATGATCAATTCTCTAGTTCTAGTTAGCACTAGAGCATTCTGAACTAACTGGAGTTTGTTTATAGATTTGCTAGAGCATCCAGTCAGTAGAGTGGATCCAATCCAACATCTATGTTATAAACACAGAAACCAGTTTCTCTGCATATACAAAAGAGAGTATCTTTCTAAGTAAAGGTCTGAATCAAATGTGACATCCAAGCTTTTACAGACAGTCTAGCCATTACTGAGCAGTCCTCAAGGTTTGGCCTAGATTTAGAGTCAACTAATAATACCTCAGTTTTATTGATGTTAAGTAAAAGAAAATTATATGACATCAAATATGGCCTGACACTGATCCCTGTGCGGTCAAGTACAATCCAAAGAAAGAAAGTACCAATCCTTTAATTCCTGTAGTATTTTCTAATTTATTAACTAAAATACCGTGACCCATCATACCAAATGCTGCATTTCAATCTAATACAAGGAGAAAAGAAGTGATTATATTGTATAGCGCCACAATTAATGGTGTTTCAGTGATATCATGGGTCCTAAATCCAGACTGACGTGTTTCATAACTACTGTTTAGAGAATACGATAAATAAGATCAATATTTGCTTAATATCTGTCTAATTTGCTGCATCCTCCTCTATCCAGCCAGATTTCTAAGCTGTAAGCAAGCTGCATTTTGTTAAGTGCACCAACTACTAACAGTTTTAGTTGGATGTTGTTTCTGGACTGTAGAATGTGTCTACTGAGAGAAATACAAATCTGTTTGTGAATCTAAGCAGGGACTTCTGCTAAAAGCTATAACTGTACATGTATATAATCTCAAGGGGTGGGAACATCCATCCTTCAACCAAGACAATGATGTAGCAAGTGTCCCTTTAGTCCCACGTATTTCTTTGGACCCAGATCTCCGTTGGGAGTACCAGCCTCCTCTCTCCCTGGTCTCTGATTGAGTGAGTTATGTCTGTTAGTCAGATTATGCATCTGAGTTGAGTTCCAAGCTCACCTCGCCAGAGGTGGGATACGAACCAGCATGGTTCAGCTTTCAGAGTACTGGCTCCCAGGGCATTATCCCCAGACCATCAGAGTGGTAGCTATCATGCTGAAAGAGAGACCCAGATATGGAACTGGCAATGAGTCAACCCTGCATATTAAATACAAAAAATTAAATGTAATACTTATTAAATATGAAATTATTTGAAACATATACATTTACAGCATTTAGCAGACGCCCTTATCCAGAGCGACTTACAATTGATATAATGTTACAATCCAAGCAATTGTGGGTTAAGGGCCTTGCTCAAGGACCCAACAGTGGCAGCTTGGCAGAGGTGGGATTTGAACCCTGGACCTTCTGGTCCATAGTCCAGTACCTTAACCGCTAGGCTACCACTGTCTCGTCAAACACTCAACACTTACTCATTAAACACTCACAGGTCAAATGAGACAGAGAGAAGCAGCCATTTGAGACGGTTTCACAAAGGAAATGCCTTCATTTTTAATAAGACTTCATTTTTTTCTTAAACTACATTGAAAATCTGACAAATACAATGG
Source organism: Ancistrus triradiatus (assembly GCA_025084515.1). Taxonomy (NCBI): domain Eukaryota; kingdom Metazoa; phylum Chordata; class Actinopteri; order Siluriformes; family Loricariidae; genus Ancistrus; species Ancistrus triradiatus. The sequence goes on along the minus strand of JAJAGP010000852.1, from coordinate 90,960 downwards.
ATAGATCAGATAATAGATGACATCTGACAAAGAATGTTAGGTGTGCTGTGAGTCCTGTGACTGATTTTTCTTTATTCAAGTGCATAGTAACTTTCACATTTACAAAAGGAAAGCATTACCAAAGAGTGTTATTTACGCATTGTTACCCACTACAGTTCATTTTTGTTACTTGTTACAGTAAAACCACAGATCGATTTCACACTCTCTACAAAGTGAGGTGTTCTGTCTATCATTGCATTCTGTATAAATAGCAAGACACCATTCAGGGAGCACGAGCGTCTGACAAAGAAGGGCACCTCAGTGACTCATTAGCAAAGTCTTAATGTCGGGTGCAGTCTGGTGAGAGGGTAAAGTAATGATTGGTCCGTGGAGGAAACACACACACACACACACTTGTCAAATTCAGTGACTTGTGCATTACTTAATGTGAATAAGCTGTACACCATTAGACATGTAAAGACCCCCAATCTCATTTATTCCCTTTTATTTCAGTTTCTATGCATACTGTCTCCTAATACAGGTTACTTTGTCTGACTTCAACATTGCATCCATAGGAGTACTCAAGCACCCCTAAAAATAAGTGTAAAAAGTTATTTGTTTGTTCTTGTATTTTCAAACAGGAGTGTGTCTCTGATAATCTGAAGAAAATATTAAAACCACAGAAAGAATATGGTTTAAACGCAATATTGTAACTACAATATTGCATCTCTGTGCGCTCCAATAACATTTAGGGATAAAACATGAATCTCATTTTGCTATTTATTTTGTAGCTGTCAGTTTTATGTTTGCCCTTCTCCGTGCTGTAGGACCTAGAAACTACAATTCACACAACCATACGTTGGAATATTAAATAGAAATCTGAATCCTGAGTTTTCACGGTGATGTTTATAGCAGGTTGTGCTCTGCACTTTTGCTCTCCTTAGAGACATCCAGCTCTATAGTGGTAAACATGATAAAGATTTGCTTCTCCCAAGAGAACTGGACCGTGCTTGTGTGCTTGAGAGGCTGCGTTATAGGGTGTCAGCTTCACTCCAGCTGGGGAGTGTATGAGTTGATTTGCACTCAAATAATGATGTAACTCTGGTTTTCCTCCCATGGGGTGGTTCACATATAACACTCCCATCTGGCGTTATGATGCGGTGTTAACTCCTTTAGTCCCAATTTACACTGATCTTGTTTTATAGTTAAGAACCTAATTTAAATGCATCACAAGTGCTAACATTGGCACACTTAATATTTGCCTCATCACTAAGCAAACACCAGTGTTCATGTCCGAGATCATGTTTGCATAAGGCTATATTTAATTAAGGCAAGCTTCTCACATTGTTATACTGAACATGACTTTAAGTATAACATGGCTTTTATGGTTGAATATTGCGTCAGAACCTGTACTGGGGTAGCTTAGTGGTTAAGGTACTGGACTATGGACTAAAAGGTCCAGGGTTCAAATCCCACCTCTGCCAAGCTGCCACTGTTGGGTCCTTGAGCAAGGCCCTTAACCTACAATTGCTTGGATTGTAAGACTGTATCAATTGTAAGTCGCTCTGGATAAGGGCATCTCTAAGAGAGCTTTTCCACTGGAAAAGCATTATTTAGTAATAATTTGAGAGCATATATTGTGATTCACATTAGCAAGTGGCTCGTACCATAGCTAAATGCCAACGCTGAATCTGGTTACCTTGCTTGCCACAATAGTTCTAAACAGGTTTTGTCTAGAACTAGAAATAGTGTAGACTACTGATTGGTTTAACAGTTTTCTTTATTTGTTTGGTTTTATTTAATGTCGCTATTGGCATCAGTGGGCATTTTAATGACAGACACAACACAAATTTACATTGATGCACAAGGTTACTTTCTAAGCAAGTCACGTATACCGTGCACACATTCAGGTCAGATCAATCCAGCAAAATCATTTAACCTAATGCATGTCTTTGGACTGTGGGAGGAAACCGAGGACCCAGAGTAAACCCAAGCAGACACGGGTAGGACATGCAGACTCCACACAGAAAGGACCATGTCCATCTGTTTTTCTCCTTCCTTTTTAGTCCCCCTTTGATCATGACCCCCACAGGTCAGGTGCTATTTGGGTGGTGGATCACTCTCAGCACTGGAGTGACACAGACGTGGTGGTGGTGTGTTAGTGTGTGTAGTGCTGGAATGAATGGATCAGATACCGCAGTGCTGCTGGAATTTGTAAACACCTCAGTGTCCACCTACCAAAAAGTCCAGCCACCAGCATTCTACAGGCAGCGCCCTGTGAGCACTGATGGAGGACTAGAGGATGACTGAACTGATGCCTCTGAGTTTACATCTACAAGGTGGAGCAATAATGAGTGAACGCAGTGTTTAAAAGCTCTAGCAGCACTGCTGTGTCTGCCACTCATAGCAGCACAACACACTCTAACACACCACCACCACATCACTGACACTGCAGTGCTGAGAATACAGAGTAAATGGGACGAACAAAATATGTAGGGAAACAGATGGTCTTCAATCTGTAAGTATAGAACTATAAATTGTATCTGTATGGTAAGTGGAACTGATATAATGGACAATGATTTTCAAAGCAAGTAATAAGAAAGTAATTGGTGTGTGCAATTATCTTTCAGTCTTATCAAATGCAATACAATGTACTAAAGACATTATTTTGTGAGACATTGTTATTGTTTTTTGTCCTAATTATTGGCTCAAAATGTTGCATGTGTGTATATATGTCTCTATAAATACACAGGCCTGCCACTGGTCAAAGCCATACCCACTGATCTGTGATCTATACAGAGACAAGGGGATATTTTTTTAGTTGTTTCTGAATGCTGCCCATAATTAACCCAAGAGTGATCTGGAGAAAAGTCAAAATGTTGTTCTTGATGTGGTTTTGTTAAAATTTTTAGCTTATTCAGAGACAATAGAGTCGGTCAGAGTACAATGAGTAGCTTTGCATGCTTTTATCTTTCGTAAATACAAAGTGTAGGCTGACTGTGTTGATAAAAAAAAGAAGAAAGGGGCCACATAACAAGGCTAAATAGCGAAAAGTCTACTTGACAATCATCAAGTAAATAAGACAATACAAAAAAGGATGTCATGAAGAAGTATTTCTAGCTCAGCTGCTTGGTCTGATATAAACCATGGATAGTTACTAATTAAAATTGATATCACATTAAGATTAAATTAGCAGCTGCAAGGAACAGCAGTTCTTGGGGACCTGGGTTTGAATCCTGGCTTGGGTTTGTAACAACCCAACCCAGGTGTTTTGGTGATAAGGTAACGAAGACTGGCATCCCATCCTGAGAGCAGTTTTGCCAATGCCCAGTGGATTCTGGGACAGTCTCCAGATAGGATAAGCAGGGAAGATGGGGAAGATTAAACTAGAATGACAGGAATTTGTGAATGAACTTTACTGTTGAATTGTCTGAGGCATGGAGTTAGCTGTGGAGAGTTTTTGGCTCTGCAGGACATTTAGGGTTGAAGGGTCTTCACCCAGCACTTAAGTGAAAACTGAAGTGAATACATCTGCATATTTATACTTGTTATAAAAAAGCTTGTGCGTTTTGTTGCTTTCTCTACATCAGATCCTAGCAAGCTGTAGTTGGATTGTGTTCTTGAGTTATTGCTTACTTGTACCAACATGAGGTTTTCTCTGCTAGGAAGAATACAAAGCACTTCTGTAAGCTCTGGATAAGGATGTCTGCTAAATGCTGTAAATGTAAATGTATTATACTGTCTGAATATTTAGAGTTAAGAGGCATTTAGCTATGAGAGGTATTACTGGGTGAGGAGGACTAGACTGTGTTCAGGTTGGATTAAAAGGCAATTACTGTTGACATTATAAATGACTGATGATGGACAATTGGTATTGATGGGTTAAGGGGCCATTGGTTTTGTGGTTGAGGGTATTTGGCTGTGGATGGTATGTAGGGATGGGGCATTACACTCTAGTAGAAAGTGTGGTTGATGGACCAATTGGCTGTGGTATTTAATGTATGCATCTGTGGGAGGTATTTATGGTTAAGAGTATGTACAGGTCCTTCTCAAAAAATTAGCATATTGTGATAAAGTTAATTCTTTTCCGTAATGTAATGATAAAAATTAAACTTTCATATATTTTAGATTCATTGCACACCAACTGAAATATTTCAAGTCCTTTATTGTTTTAATACTGATGATTTTGGCATACAGCTCATGAAAACCCCAAAATTCTCACAAAATTAGCATATCATGAAAAGGTTCTCTAAACGAGCTATTAACCTAATCATCTGAATCAACGAAATTAACTCTAAACACCTGCAAAAGATTTCCTGAGGCTTTTGAAAACTCCCAGCCTGGTTTCATTACTCAAAACCGCAATCATGGGTAAGACTGCCGACCTGACTGCTGTCCAGAAGGGCCATCATTGACACCCTCAAGCTAGAGGGTAAGACCACAGAAATACAGTGTATCACAAAAGTGAGTACACCCCTCACATTTCTGCAGATATGTAAGTATATCTTTTCATGGGACAGCACTGACAAAATGACACTTTGACACAATGAAAAGTAGTCTGTGTGCAGCTTATATAACAGTGTCAATGTATTCTTTCCCTCAAAATAACTCAATATACAGCCATTAATGTCTAAACCACTGGCAACAAAAGTGAGTACACCCCTTAGTGAAAGTTCCTGAAGTGTCAGTATTTTGTGTGGCCACCATTATTTTCCAGAACTGCCTTAACTCTCCTGGGCATGGAGTTTACCAGAGCTTCACAGGTTGCCACTGGAATGCTTTTCCACTTGTCCATGACGACATCACGGAGCTGGCAGATATTTGAGACTTTGTGCTCCTCCATCTTCCACTTGAAAATGCCTCAAAGATGTTCTGTTGGGTTTAGGTCTGGAGACATGTTTGACCAGTCCATCACCTTTACCCTCAGCCTCTTCAATAAAGCAGTGGTCATCTTAGAGGTGTGTTTGAGGTCATTTTCATGCTGGAATACTGCGCTGCGACCCAGTTTCCGGAGTGAGGGGATCATGCCAGAGCAGTATTTCACAGTACATATTGGAGTTCATGTGTCCTTCAATGAAATGTAGCTCCCCAACACCTGCTGCACTCATGCAGCCCCAGACCATGGCATTCCCACCACCATGCTTGACTGTAGGCATGACACACTTATCTTTGTACTCCTCACCTGATTACTGCCACACATGCTTCAGACCATCTGAACCAAACAAATGAATCTTGGTCTCATCAGACCATAGGACATGTTTCCAGTAATCCATGTCCTTTGTTGACATGTCTTCAGCAAACTGTTTGCGGGCTTTCTTTTGTACAGACCTCAGAAGAGTCTTCCTTCTGGGGTGACAGCCATGCAGACCAATTTGATGTAGTGTGTGGCGTATGGTCTGAACACTGACAGGCTGACCCCCCACCTCTTCAATCTCTGCAGCAATGCTGATGGCACTCCTGCGCCTATCTTTCACAGACAGCATTTGGATGTGACGCTGAGCACGTGCACTCAGCTTCTTTGGACGACTGTCTGTTCTTAGTGGACTTTTAAAACGCTGGATGATCTTGGCCACTGTGCTGCAGCTCAGTTTGAGGGTGTTGGCAATCTTCTTGTAGCCTTGGCCATCTTCATGTAGCGCAACAATTCGTCTTTTAAGATCCTCAGAGACTTTTTTGCCATGAGGTGCCATGTTGGAACTTTCAGTGACCAGTATGAGAGAGTGTGAGAGCTGTACTACAAAATTGAACACAACTGCTACCTATGCACACCTGAGACCTAGTAGCTCTAACAAATCACATGACATTTTGGAGGGAAAATGACAAGCAGTGCTCAATTTGGACATTTAAGGTGTAGTCTCTTAGGGGGGTGTACTCACTTTTGTTGCCGGTGGTTTAGACATTAATGACTGTATATTGAGTTATTTGAGGGAAGAATAAATGTACATGTGTTATATAAGCTGCACACAGACTACTTTTCATTGTGTCAAAGTGTCATTTTGTCAGTGTTGTCCCATGAAAAGATATACTTACATATCTGCAGAAATGTGAGGGGTGTACTCACTTTTGTGATACACTGTATGTGAGAGATAAATCCCAGCTCTGCCAAGCTGCCACTGTTGGGGACCCTTGAGCAAGGACCTTAACCTACAATTACTGGATCGTAAGGTTGTATGAGTTGCAAGGTGTCCTGGTAAAGGGCGTCTGCTGCATGACCTCTTGAGACCTCCTTACCCTCCTCGGAGCTCTGATTCTTTTATGTATAAAAACTGAGCACCGTCTTAGAACAGGAGAGTATTTTTGTTTTTGTGAATTGCTCAAGAGTGTCTACAAATGAGGACTGAGTTAAGCAGAATGAAGTATGAGGAGCTGCAAACCCAAAATGTCATGTCCTCATGTTTGGACACGCAGTCTCGGGAAGTTAAGGGTTGAGTTTAGGAGTGGATATCACTGTGAATCTGAAGTCTTCCTCTTTGGGCAAAATTCATTGCAGATGAACCCAGGTAACAGAATGTACCTCATTCCAAATATTTGTTTGGATCACGGAAATTGGCAGTCTACTTACAGTGGTGCTTGAAAGTTTGTGAACCCTTTAGAATTGTCTATGTTTCTCCATAAATATGACCTAAAACATCATCAGATTTTCACACAAGTCCTAAAAGTAGATAAAGAGAACCCAGTTAAACACATGAGACAAAAATATTATACTTGGTCATTTATTTATTGAGGAAAATGATCCAATATTACATATTAGTGAGTGGCAAAAGTATGTGAACCTTTGCTTTCAGTATCTGGTGTGACCCCCCTGTGCAGCAATAACTGCAGCTAAACGTTTCCTGTAACTGTTGATCAGTCCTGCACACCGGCTTGGAGGAATTTTAGCCCATTCCTCCGTACAGAACAGCTTCAGCTCTGGGATGTTGCAGTCTCAGGTACTGTTTATATTTGCCCAATGATACAATATAAAATAAACAACAAAAATGTTATAAGGAACTATGGAGTAAAATTAAAGTTAACTATGTGATGGGGTGGGGGTGGTGTTGGGTGGTAGGAGAAATGAGAAACAATTCAAAATGTCATCTGTGGCTTGCCGAAGTTTTGACTTCCCTTGAACCTTTCCACAATTTGTGTGCAATTAATGTGGAATATGATATCAACATAAATATACTTGGTTCTGGTAGGTATCAGAGTTTGAGGGCACACCTACACAAAAAATCTGGAAGACCAAGGAGCTGTCCAAACTAGTCCGGGAAGGATTTATAGAAACATATTGATCAGGGTGTGGTTATAAAAAGAAACCCCAAACACTGAACATTTGGGACAAATCTTGAGCATCACTAAATCAATTTTAACATAAATAAATCAATTTTAAAATACAACCCCAAATCAGAAAGTTGGGACAGTATGTAAAACGCAAATACAAAATGTTCTTATATGGGCTTTCAGTTTTATTTCATTGCAGACAGCATGAATCCAATATATTTCATGATTTCTCTGATCTGCTTAATTTCATTTGTGAATATACACCAATTCCTGCATTTCAGACCTGCAACACATTCCAAAAAAGATGGGTCAATTTAGGGCTAGTAATGAGGTATAAAACTGAATAATGATGATTTCTAACAGGTCATGTCAAGAAGTGATTGTAATCATAATTTGTTACAAAAGTAATATCCACCAAAGGTGCAGTATCCATGTGTTTTGAGAATCAAAGATGGGTAGAAAATCTCCAGTTTGTCAACAAATATCCCCATGACCTGTCCCCAATAGAGAATGTGTGGAGAATGTCTGGAAAAAATGTGACATCGACAACCTTGTACTGTTGCACACCATAAGAAGTGTTTGCAAAAACAATGGAACAAAAAAACACCTGACACACTTTAAGGTAGGTAATTAAATTTGGTAGGTAATGTAGGTAATTAAATTATGTAGATAATTAAATGACCTACATATATAAAAGGTACTGTGGTAGCCTAGTGGTTAAGGTACTCGACTCTAAACCCAAAAGTCCAGGGTTACCTGCTACTGTTGGGTCCTTGACCCACAATTGCTTGGTTTGTAAGACTGTATAAATTGGGACTGTGATAGCCTAGCGGGTAAGGTACTGGACTATGGACCAGAAGGTCGAGGGTTTAAATCCCACCTCTACCAAACTGTTGCATTGCATTGTAAGATTGTAGCAATTGTAAGTCACTCTGGATAAGAGTGTCTGCTAAATGCTGTAAATGTACTCCTGCCATTCCCACCACTGGCCGCTGCCATGTTAGAAACAAATTCTCAAACAGAATGTAATCCAGAACTTTTTTATTTTGTGTTGTGGGAGAAAAACGCGTCCATTCTTCCCACTGGAAGTCTCATGGACTTTTGCTTATCGTAGCCAATGTGAAGAGACGCTATGATAACGCCCACACACAGATCTCTGCAGCTGCGTCTGCACAGTGCGCATGGTGTGCGCGATGGTGCCGGTACGCTCTGTGGTGGTGCGCGACTGTTAGCGGTGTCAGAGAAATCCCTCAGTGCTTCGTAAAGATGACGTGTTGTCATTGCTGATGGGTAGACTTGAGCAAACGACAGTCGCGGTGATTGCACTGTAACTTCTAAGGAGCTTCGAACGTTGACTCTTGCCGGTTTTCGTCCACACATTTAAACTTCACGTGTGAGTATAAATTTACTCCCTTGCATTCTGTCACTTTTCCTAAGGTTCTTTAAAGACGTTGTCTTCTTGTCTTACACTGCAGTGTGGCGTGTTTTAAAACTTAAGCATCTCTGTTGACATGCTGAATTCAGACCAAGTACATGCAGCAGGTCCCAAAGGATTAGGCTATATTTAGAACTAGACAATCGATTTACATATACGCATCGATCAGCACCTTAATACAGAATGTAGGAAAGGTTTGTGATGCGGGGTTTAAGTTGTTACCCATTCGGATTACTTAAATTGCACAGATGCCTGCAAGTGTTTCATCTGAGCTACCAATCATATTTAATCCATTTATTAAAGTACATGTTAATCTAGTGAATCTCTACTTGTAAACAAGGCTTAAATTTTATTTCAATGTATTGGGGCAATAAACAGTAAAATTCCTCAAGAGCAATCTCTGAGAGGGGCAAAAGGTGCTACCAAAGGAACTGTTGTGTTAAATGTCAATACAGGTCACAGGTTTAATATGATCCACCACTAATACCAGTAGTGGCCTGTAGCGATGTATCGATATAATGAAAACAGCCTCTCAGGTACGTTGGTTGGTGAGTAAAACATTAAACTGGAACTTTATAGACACCTGTATATGGACTTTGTTTTCCTAAGTACAATGAGTACTGTTATGAGAGTCTTATGAGAAACTGTTATGAGAGTCTTATGTGACAGCGCAACGTAATTCTAATTTTAACGTAATTTTAGCCCATTCCTCCGTACAGAACAGCTTCAGCTCTGGGATGTTGGTGGGTTTCCTCACATTAGCTGCTCGCTTCAGGTCCTTCCACAACATTTCCATTGGATTAGGGTCAGGACTTTGACTTGGCCATTCCAAAACATGAACTTTATTCTTCTGTAACCATTCTTTGGTAGAACGGCTTGTGTGCTTAGTGTTGTTGTCTTGCTGCATCATTCAGAATTCATTGTTCCATCAATGATGGCAAGCCGTCCTGGCCCAGATGCAGCAAAACAGGCCCAAACCATGATACTACCACCACCATGTTTCACAGATGGGATACGATTCTTATGCTGGAATGCAGTGTTTTCCTTTCTCCAAACATAACGCTTTTCTTTTAAACCAAAAAGTTCTATTTTGGTCTCATCTGTCCACAAAACATTCTTCCAACAGCCTTCTGGCTCGTCCACGTGATCTTTAGCAAACTGCAGACGAGCAGCAATGTTCTTTTTGGAGAGCAGTGGCTTTCTCCTTGCAACCCTGCCATGCACACCATTGTTGTTCAGTGTTCTTCTGATGGTGGACTCATGAACATTAACATTAACATTAGCCAATGTGAGAGAGGCCTTCAGTTGCTTAGAAGTTACCCTGGGTCCTTTGTGACCTCGCAACTATTACACGCCTTGCTCTGGGAGTGATCTTTGTTGGTCGACCACTCCTGGGGAGGGTAAACAATGGTCTTGAATTTCCTCCATTTGTACACAATCTGTCTGACTCTGGATTGGTGGAGTCCAAACTCTTAGAGATGGTTTTGTAACCTTTTCCAGCCTGATGAGCATCAACAACTCTTTTTCTGAGCTCCTCAGAAATCTCCTTTGTCCGTGCCATGATACACTTCCACAGACGTGTAGTGAAGAGCAGACTTTGATAGATCCCTGTTCTTTAAATAAAACAGGGTGCCCACTCACACACCTGATTGGCATCCCATTGACTGAAACACCTGACTCTAATTTCACCTTCAAATTAGCTGCTAATCCTAGAGGTTTCACATACTTTTGCCACTCACTAATATGTAATATTGGATCATTTCCTCAATAAATAAATGACCAAGTGTAATATCTATGTCTCATTTGTTTAACTGGGTTCACTTTATCTACTTTTAGGACTTGTGTGAAAATCTGATGATGTTTTAGGTCATATTTATGCAGAAATATAGAAAATTCTAAAGGGTTCACAAACTTTCAAGCACCACTGTATCTGTTACCTAAGGCAAAATGTTGCACCAACATTATGCTTAACTTACTTAGTTTAATGTAACTCGTAAAGTTCTCCCTGCTAAAAATGCAAAGATCACCATAGTGTGTTTTGGATGCTGGTATGCTTGGCAACCAACAAGATCATACCAGACCACATGTTCCATTTTGGTCCAAGTTGGTTTATGCTGGTTAGTGCTGGTTTAACTGGTGAATTGACATGGTCTTTTTGGTTAATCCAAAATTGACCAGCATATCAATGTTGAAAACGCATCATATGCTTTAAGAGGTCCATGCAGTGAGCTGCCTTTAGTACAGTAATTAAAAAGTATGAAACTGCTTTTAGACAAAAAGATCAAACAAACAAAACACTGACCATCGTATGTTGTGTTCTCAACAAAAGCCATAAACCAACTTCAAAAAACATGGAACATGTATGGCCTTGCTAATTGGCCAGCAAAGCGCCATGTGCAGGTTTTTACTGCTTTTTTATTGAGGTGGGCTGGCGGATGTTCGGGTGGTGCAGCAGTCTAATATACTAGCTCACCACCCCAAGTCCTGGGGTGTACAGACAAGGGGAGGGGAGGCTGAGGAATCATCACGCATCGTGTGACCCTATCTAGCCCTGAGATGGACTTGCGTCTTTACCAGGGCAAGCTTATGCCTCTGACCAGGAAACAGTGGGGTAAAAAAAAAACATGGGGAAAACACAGCATGGCAGCCAACACGGGTGATATCTTCATTGATATGGAAACAGTTGACGTTGTATGGAACTGCATTGGCTGCTCTGCCAGTGCTGGGTCCTTGAGAAACCAACGTTTGCTTGGATTGTGTTGGTTCTAAGTCGGTCTGGACAAGAGCATCTACCAAATGATTGAACGCACTCAGTTGGCTCTTTTTCAGTATGCTGACTTTTGGCGGCACCTCGTGGTATGATCGCTTCATTAAGCTTGATGTTTTTTCACCCTCAGAGGTGACTGAGCTGCTATGTTTATCTGTTATGTTTCATGTGCTATGTGTAGCTAGGTGCTACTTAGTGGCTTCCTTATTTTCATGTAAAATATCAGAGTAGAAAATAGGACACTGGACAAAGTACTGTGTGCTTCTGTCATTTCTGTTGAGTCGAATTACCTACATTAAGGTAGGTAATTAAATTATATATGTTAGGTATTGTGGTTGCTTAGCAGTTAAGGTACTGGACTCTGGACCCGAAGGTCCAGGGTTCAAATCCCACCTCTGCCACTGTTGGGTCCTTGAGCAAGACCCTTAACCCACAATTTCTTGGATTGTAAGACTGTGTCAATTGGAAGTGTAAGAGTATCTGCTAAATGCTGTAATGTAAATGTAAAAGGGAACATGCTAGAAGGGAACTCAGAAGCCTTCTGGTGAGACAGTCCTGGTGCTGAGAGTGCTCATGGAGATCACACACCTTGGAACCCGGGACCAGACAACAAGAGCCCTCATCAGATATTCATTACCAGATACATACATCTGTAACTGGATAATACACGTTCTGGCCAACCTTCCCAAAGCAGTCACAAGAACGGTACACCTTCTCCACCCAGATACTTGGTACTGAATTCCCACAAGTATGTATACTCGGCCATCTTCACCTACGAATGTGCCCATTCACACTTCCAACAGCATGAACTCGAACTTACCTGATTTTTGCAACTAGAGGTGCAAAATCTGGTAAGTTGGTGTGAGGAGAAGGGTCTAGACCTGTGACATCCAACATGATGTCACAAAAGAACCCATCATTGTCTACAGAAAAGCTTTATGAATGGACCACCAACCGTTAAACAACAAAGATGAGCCAGTGGAAAGAGTGTCTAGCTTTAAACCTCTGGGTAACACTGATGACCTCTCCTGGTCCACCAACACCTAGTGTTAAAATCACAGCAATGTGTTAACTGGTTAGGGAATCTGAGAGAATTCTGACTGACACATGAAACACAACTTGGATGCTCAAACCGACTGTCAGACTTCCGGTTGCTAAAGGCAAGTCACGTCCCAGAGAGGGTCAATCGTTGGTAACAGAGCCAATCTGGTTCATATCCCACCTCTGGCAAGGTGACGCATGTTAAAGAATACATGTCTCAGGTTGTATTCTGTGTGACAGAACCCCAAATGAGAGGACGTGCTCTCATCACTTTCCCCAGAGGCGAACTAATCGAGTGTCTGATTTGGAAGAGCACTGGTTCCCAAAATTTAGCCTCTCCAGTTCTGGCCTGGCTCTGGGGAGGTGATGATGGTATCTGGGGTGCTGTCCCTTCCTTGCAGGTTCTATCCTGGCCTTGCAGAGATTTCGTTCCACCTCCGGGGTCCCATACCAGATCCTTGTCGTCTTGTTTGTTGTTCCTCCTTGTCATGGGCTTTCCCATTCTGAGCTTCAAAGTTCTTCAGTTTTACACAGTTTAGTACAGTTTCAATTTATAACTCAGTGTCCAGTATGTTTGATTAGCATGAAAAGTGTTAAACGTGTTACTAAAGACCTAAAAGAGTTTCTGCTGGTGTGTGGTAAGGTGTGTAAAGATGCTGAAGGCATAGAAATAGTGTTTTTGCATCCAAATCAAACCAAATAAAAGGTGCAATGAGATGTAGATGCAGAGAACTGTCAACTGATATGTCAGAGACATTGTGCATTATTAGTAATACAATAGCCCCCTCTTTTCTTTTGTTTGTTGTTGTGATTTTAGCCTTCATGGTCCATAGTGTGCATTTTCATTTTCTTCCTCTGATTACACAGAGGCTACTGAACATTTTTATATATAAAGCATCAGCGTTGTTCCTAAAGTTACCTTGTGCGTGTTTAATTATGTTTGGTGCCATTTATTGGAATTGACGCATATTTTGTACAAATTTGCCATGTTTCGTGCTCTAAATTCACACTTGAGTATACTAGTGCACCAATACCTGAGTCATGTGTAGGTACATGTATAAACATCAGTTTGATAGCTGTTTTGTGTTGTTGAAATGAATATATATATATGTTAAGTTACAAGGAAAACCATCATCATTTGAATTTTGTTTTTTCATTTATATAAATTTATGGATGGTGACAGAAAAACTGCAGGGTATTTCCTGGAGAACTTTTAACACAAAGTCCATGAGGGTATTATCTATGCAAAAATGCATTTAAAAAGTATAGTCGAGATCTTAGAGTACCATCTGCTGCCTTCAAGACGTCATCTTTTCCAGGGACGTCCATGCATTTTTCAACAAGACAATGCAGAACCACATGCTGCACACATTACAAAGACTCTTGACTCTGAAAAAAGAGGGTACGGGTACTGGACTGGCCTGCCTGCAGCATGCGACAACCCCATACTATTGCACACCTTAAGACTTGATTTTAGGAAGAATGGGACACAATGACACCTGAAACACTAAGTCGCTTGGTATCCCCTGTGCCAAAATGTCTTTTTAGTGTGATCAAAATGAATTGCAACATTACAAAGTGGTAAATGCTTTATCGTCCCAACTTTTTTTGAAATGTGCTGCAGGAATGGATGATTAGTAGCAAATGAAACGAAGTTGACCGGCAAAACATGAAATCTCTCGCTTTATACAGTCTGCAATGACATAAAAATCACTGCCAAAAAACCCCACTGTGTGGATGATTTTTAAAATGCAAATTTTAAAAAAATGCAGAGTTCCTTACATTTACATTTATTTGGCAATCTCATACAGTTCCAGCCATTTTAACTGGAATCATGGCTAATAATAAAACACTTTAACCAGACCCAGGGGGTATCAGATGATGCCATTGGTCTGTATGGCAGCATGCCAACTTGAACACTGATCTTGAGACCTGAGTGTATTGCAAAGACTTGGTTAATAGATTAACCATTGGGACCTCATGTAAAGCCCATGATCTTAAAGGACTGGAATGCTGAGAATTAGTGTTGGTTCCTCCTTCGCTGGTCCTTGTGAGAATGGTTTTCCTCAGAGTGATGTTTTTACAGCTCAAGCTTTATGATTATCCCTACTTTTTTACAAGCAGATTTATGTGTGTCCAGTGTTATTTTCTTCCTGTTTGCTCAGGATAAGATGTAGCCTACAGTTTTGTCTGTCTCTGTGTGGTTGTCATGTTTTTCAGCCTTTGCTGGTGATCCATGATAATGAGAATCCGATTACTTTGATATTGTTTGGCATTTGGCAATGTAAAAATTATTGTGTGATGGACCTTTCATCAACTAGATCTTTCAGAAAGAAACTACAGTGGTACCTCGGTTCTTGTCGAGAACTGAAAAGATGAGTACCGAGCAAATTTTTCCCATAAGTAATAATGGAAATTGAATGAATCTGTTCCAGACCTCCAAAATCCACACTGTATAAGGCATTATATGCATTGTATTGTACAGGTGCTCCCTGAGTCCCAACAAAAAAAATCATAAGTTCTATAGTCGTATGAAAAAGTTTGGGCACCCCTGATAATTTTCATGATTTTAGTTTATAAATCATTGGTTGTTCAGATCAGCAACTTGAGTTAAATATATCATATAGCAGATGAACACAGTGATATTTGAGAAGTGAAATGAAGTTTATAGGATTTACAGAAAGTGTGCAGTAATTATTCAAACAAAATTAGGCAGGTGCATAAATTTGGGCACCCCAGCAGAAAAATTACATCAATATTTAGTAGATCCTCATTTTGTAGAAATAACAGCCGCTAAACGCTTCCTACAGCTTCCAGTCTGGATTCTGGTTGAAGGTGCTTTGGACCATTCTTCTTTAGAAACATCTCCAGTTCAGTCATCTTTGATGGTTTCCAAGCATGGACAGCCCACATTTTCAGTAATATTCATGTCTGGGGACTGAGATGGCCATTCCAGAACGTTGTACTGGTTCCTCTGCATGAATGCCTTAGTAGATTATGAGCAGGGTTTGGGGTCGTTGGCCTCGGTGCAACTTTGTCACTGATTCTTGAACATTGTTCTTAAGAATCTGGAGATATTAACTGGAATCCATGCGACCCTCAATTTTAACAAGATTCCTAGTACCTGCACTGGCCACACAGTCCCGCGGGCATTATGGAACCGCCACCAAATTTTACTGTGGGTAGCAAGTGTTTGTCTTGGGATGCTGTGTTCCTTTTCCGCTCCTTGTTATGTCCAAATAACTCAATTTTATTTCATCAGTACACAGCCACTTATTCCAAAATGAAGCTGGATTGTCCAAATGTGCTGTAGCACACCTCAGTGACTCTGTTTGTGGCGTGTCCTGCAGAAAAGGCTTCTTCTGCATTACTCTCCCATAAAGCCTCTCCTTGTGCAAAGTGCGCTGTATAGTTGAACGATGAACCAGTGACACCATCTGCAGCAAGATGAGGTTGTAGGTCTTTGGAGGTGGTCTGTGGCTTTGACTATGACTGTTCTCACCATCCCCTTCACCTCTGCCTATCTGAGATTTTTCTTGGTCTGCCACTTCGGGAGTTCCTTAACTAGAACTGTGCCTGTGGTCTTCCATTGCCTCACTATGTTCCTCACAGTGGAAACTGACAGCTGAAATCTCTGAGAGAGCTTTTCCCTTTCCCTGAACCATGATGTTGAACAACCTTTGTTTTCAGGCCATTTGAGAGTTGTTTTGAGGCTCCCATATTGCCACTCTTCAGAGAAGATGCAAAGAGGAGAAAAACTTCCAATTGGCCACCTTAACCCTTTATCATAGTTGGACTCACTTGTGTATGTAGATCAAGGGTCAGTGAGCTTACAAAACATATTTTGTGTTCCAATAATTAGTGCTAAAGGTATTCAAATGACAGGGTGCCCAAATTTATGCACCCTGCCTAATTTTGTTTGAATAATTACTGCACACTTTCTGTAAAACCTATAAACTTAATTTCACTTCTCAAATATCATGGTGTTCATCTGCTATATGATATATTTACCTGAAATTGCTGAGCTGGACAACCAATGATTTATAAAGAAAAATCATGAAAATTATCAGGGGTGCCCAAACTTTTTCATACCACTGTATGTAACATAAAATTTAACAAGTGTTTGGTAGAACGGTCTATACTGTATCATAGTGGAGATATGGAAAGGATACTATGATAAGTCATCATAAGTAAGTTAATGTTTAAAACACATTAACCTACAGTTGGCCAAAATCATTAACACAAAGTTTATTGTATAATAAATTGTTGAAAACTATCATGTAATTTAGTGAATAATGGATTGAAAGTGAAAACACTTGCTCTGTTTTTGAAGTCAGGGTGCTACCATAGCTGCTAAGCTAACTGCAGCCTGTGTACTGGATTCAGTTTCTGTTTTTCATTCAATTTCTGTTTTGCTTTCGGTTGGCTCCTATAAACTAACCTTTTTCGGACCCATGAAGACTTACTTGCAGTAATAGTACTGTACTGTAGACATAAAAATAAAGAAAAACACGATAAGCACAGTGGAGGTCTTCTCTAAGCAAGAGCTGTTGTGAACCTGATTCACTGAATCACCCTGTACTGAATTGTGACTTGTGAATCATGAAACGTGAATCAAGTTTCAGCTGGAATGAGTCACGCGGCTCGAGTCATACAAGTTTAAGCAAGTACCGAGCAAACGAAGAGAACCAAGACAAATTTTTCTAGTCAGAATGCTTCGAGAACCGAATTCGACGAGTTCCGAGGCAGTCGAGAACTGAGGTACCATTGTATTTGGAGAGCTACAATTCTTGCCACAAGTGTAGACGAGTACAGTGTTGGTGAATTAGCTTAATATCACATTGGAAAAATCCAGATTTTAATGGAAGTAAATTAAGTGTAAGACAAAAAAAATAAACTGTGTTTAACAAAACCACATGTGCCACAGTTATGGGTACAAGAATTTCTTAGAAACTCCGGGTACTGTTTTCTCCCAGAGTCCAAAGACATGCATGTTAGGCTAATTTGTGTTTGTGTATGTGCCCTATGAATCATTGGCGCACCCGTCTTGGCGTTTCTGCCTTGCCCCCTGTGCTGCCGACTAGGCACCGGCTATCCTGCAGCCCCAACTAGGGTTAAGCGGAAAAGAAAATGAATGAAACAAATGTAACTCAAGAATTTTTACTTTATATTCTACTGTTTTACGTTGACCAGAGTGTCTAGTAACTTCCACGCAGCAGTCCATGACTTCCTGTTTCACTGGGATGTGTATATCTGAGGTGACACAGAGGTCATTCTCTCAGAGGTCATTCTGCAGCATGGGAAAGACGAGAGAGCACACAGGTCAAACAGGAGAAGTGTGCTGACTTCAGTAAGTCAGGGAATGCCTCTAAAAATAGCTACTCAGGGCAATGATTAGGGCAATAATTAAAAAGTTTCAGTCAGCTGGAACCGTGACGAGCTTCAGCAAACTACAAGTGTGGAGAAACTACATGTCCAGCTGTGGGCTAATGTGCCAGCCTACGGGCGCAATTTCAGACACTCAGTCTCGGCGCCACTCTGCCTATGATCTTTTGGGTTTTATGGCGACTGGCATACTGTATCGGTGCGTTATCGCCACCGAATGGACTGGATTATGCGCACCATTGAGTGTTTTATTTCTGAATCTTACATAACTCATGCCATGTTTGCAGCCATGTTTGTAATTGTTGTATTATTTTAGCTGGACTGGGCATGCAAAAGCATTTGGTCAGAACTGATATGAAAAATGGCAAGCAAATGGCTTTGTTGCATCAGTTAGGGCCTCCCACTGAACGTGAGGCTAATTTATAATTAATGCGTACGTAACTTGTATTTTCATATGTGTACAGTAAACCCCACCTATGCCAAGCTGCCACTGTTGGGTCCTTGAACAAGGCCCTTAACGGCCCTAATTTTCCCTAATATAAAAGACCTTAACAACAGCACAGAAATGACAGATAATATTTAGTACTCTTAGTAAGGGCTTGTTATTGCATTTTAAATTAAAGTGAAGCTAAACTGGAAGATGTGCAACCATCAATAATGTGTGGCTACAGCTGCAATTCCCTGCTGTATTACATAGATGGCCCCTGTTGCACAACAGCTGCAAACCTGGGTGTATAAGGCACACAATGCCAGCCACCACATCTTTTTGAACAGCCTGCCCTGCAGTGTCATAGGGTAGCTAAGTACTCCATACAGAGTATTTGATTGAGAGCTGTCCAAAACAAACCTTGAAAAGCCTGAAGAATTCATGATTTGTCCCAACAGTACATGTTTTTAGCTGATCGAAAAAACATCTGGGTGGAGAAGTAAGCAGACTGTAAATTAAAAGGTAAAATGAGACAGTTGTCTCCTCCATTGAAACAGAGCCCAGCACATGTAGGTGTGGCTGTTGGGAGTTCTCAGTGTGACATACAATTGGACACTTTCAGCACTGTTGGGTAACATACTTAATAGCCCGGTTACACCTTGCTTTGGCATGTGTTTCACATCCGGATTAGGCTTGGGCGATAATGCAAGTTTGGACAAACGATTATTGTCTCCCTAATTATCACAGTACACCATATTATCGTGTTATGTAAATGTTTTCAAAAAGTACCCGAGCAATACAGGGCATTTCATGTTTCAGCCACATGTGAGCGATCTGATGAATCTCAGGGGTGTGGCCAATCACAATTAATAGTCATAATAATAATAAAAATATTATTGTCACGATTACAATTGATTACGAGTTTGATACGAAACCTGCCTAAAGTATCTCGATACCGATACTGAACCAATGTCACTGTGGTAGCCTAGGGGGTAAGGTACTGGGCTCTGGATCAGAAGGTCCAGGGTTCAAATCCCACCTCTGCCAAGCTGCCACTGTTGGGTCCTTGAGCAAGGCCCTTAACCCACAATAGCTTGGATTATAAGACTGTACCAATTGTAAGTCGCTCTGGATAAGGGCGTCTGCTAAATGCTGTAAGTGTAAATGAATAATAGATAATACAACATGGAACTTAAAAGTCGTTTTTTAATTAAAGAAATGAACTGACAGTGAATAGGTGCATACCACAAGGCACATACCACAAACTATTTTTCATTTTCTTACTTAACCAAATTCTGGGTTGTGGGCAGCACAGGGCACAAGGCATGGACCAGCTCTAGATGTTTGTGTCTCTCTCTCACACACACACACAGGGACAGTTTAGAGAAACCCATTGACCTAATGCCTTTGTAATGCACCACAAGCTAAAGACATTTATATTTTTATCATTCCTTTTACTGTTCTACTTTATATACTGTATTGTTTGAGAAGTCCAGGGCAGTTCAGAGCTTTCTACTCCAGTAAAGGCTTTATTTGGCTATTTCTTAGTGGGTTGAATTCATATTGTTTGCATAATATGCCTTATGTTTGTTTGCTATTGTTTTTTTGTTTTTGTTTTATACTTTACGAACAAATATATAATAGTAGTAAATATATTTTACTAACAATGAATCTTTTAAATTGAATGCTAATTGCCATCCGTACTTTTTTTTTTTGTAAAGCACTTTGAACTGCTTCTTGTATGAAAACAGCTGTAAAATAAGATATTATACATTTTATGAATTTATATTATTTATAGTAATATTGGCATACTGTTGAGTATTTGTGTATATTAGGTTTTGCAGTGAAGCATAATGTATATATGCTGAACATGATCATCTGATGACTGCGCCAGAGCTGAGAGTCTGCCCTCATGCACTCGTACATCTTTCTGTTTGGATGGAAGCATAAACCAGAATAAACCGTCCCCACTGAGTACATGGAAATGGGAGATCTTTAGGTGAAATTTAAACTGCTCCAGTTAGCAAAGTGAACGTTTAGACAGCTGAGCCATTAAAATATGAAATTATTTTTGGCTAGAGACAAACAATAGGGGTTGTGTGTTAGAAAGTCGCTTATAATACACACTCACTGACCACTTCATTAAGTACACTTCCTTGTTTTTACATTCCCTGTCCATTTTTTCAGTTCCACTTACCATATAGAAGCACTTGTAGTTCTGCAGTTACAGACTGTAGATCATCTGTTTCTGGTCAGGACCTCCACAGATCAACTACTATTGAGGAAAATGATCCAATATTACATATTAGTGAGTGGCAAAAGTATGTGAACCTCTAGGATTAGCAGTTAATTTGAAGGTGAAATTAGAGTCAGGTGTTTTCCATCAATGGGATGCCAATCAGGTGTGAGTGGGCACCCTGTTTTATTTCAAGAACAGGGATCTATCAAAGTCTGCTCTTCACAAACACACATTTGTGGAAAGGTATCATGGCACGAACAAAGGAGATTTCTGAGGAGCTCAGAAAAAGAGTTGTTGATGCTCATCAGACTGGAAAAGGTTACAGAACCATCTCTAAAGAGTTTGGACTCCACCAATCCCACAGTCAGACAGATTGTGTACAAATGGAGGAAAAAGTCAACACCATCGTGTTACCCTCCCCAGGAGTGGTCGACCACAACCAAGATCACTCCAAGAGCAAGGTGTGTAATAGTTGGTGAGGTCACAAAGGACCCCAGAGTAACTTCTAAGCAACTGAAGGCCTCTCTCAATCATTGGCTAATGTTAATGTTCATGAGTCCACCCATCAGAAGAACACTGAACAACAATGGTGTGCATGGCAGGGTTGCAAGGAGAAAAGCCACTGCTCTCCAAAAAGAACGTTGCTGCTCGTCTGCAGTTTGCTAAAGATCACATGGACGAGCCAGAAGGCTACTGGAAGAATGTTTTGTGGATGGATGAGACCAAAACAGAACTTTTTGGTTTTAAAAGAAAAGTGTTCTGTTTGGAGAAAGCGAAAAAACCACTGCATTCCAGCATAAGAACCTTATCCCATCTGTGAAACATGGTGGTGGTAGTATCATGGTTTGGGCCTGTTTTGCTGCTGCATCTGGGCAGGACGGCTTGCCATCATTGATGGAACAATGAATTCTGAATGATATCAGAGAATTCTAAAGGAAAATGTCAGGACATCTGTCATGAACTGAAATCTCAAGAGAAGGTGGGTCATGTAGCAAGACAACGACCCTAAGCACACAAGCCGTTCTACCAAAGAATGGTTACAGAAGAACAAAGTTCATGTTTTGGAATGGCCAAGCCAAAGTTCTGACCGTAATCCAATGGAAATGTTGTGGGAAGGACCTGAAACAAGCAGCTAATGTGAGGAAGGAAAGGAAAAACCCACCAACATCCCAGAGCTGAAGCTGTTCTGTACGGAGGAATGGGCATAAAATTCCTCCAAGCCTGTGTGGCAGGACTGATCAACAGCTACAGGAAACGTTTAGCTGCAGTTATTGCTGCACAGGGGGTCACACCAGAAATACTGAAAGCAAAGGTCACATACTTTTGCCACTCACTAATATGTAATATTGGATCATTTTCCTCATTAAATAAATGACCAAGTATAATATTTTGGTCTCATTTGTGTAACTGGGTTCTCTTTATCTACTTTTAGGACTTGTGTGAAAATCTGAGGATGTTTTAGGTCATATTTATGCAGAAATATAGAAAATTCGAAAGGGTTCACAAACTTTCAAGCACCATTGTAGGTGGTGGATCATACTGATGTAGTGGTGGTGTGTCAGTGTGTGTCTTGCTGGTGCGATGAGATCAGACACAGCAGTGCTGCTGGCATTTTCAAAGACTGTGATCACTCACTGTCCACTCTATTAGACACAGCTACATTATTGCTCCACCTTGTAGATGTTAACTTGGAGACAGCAGCTCATCTGTTGTTGCACAGTCATCCTCTAATCCTTCATCAGTGCTTACAGGGTGTTGCCTACAAATGCTGTTGGCTGGACATTTTTGGTTGTTGCATGGTTTTGAGCCCAGCAGTGACACTGAAGTGTTTAAAAACTCCAGCTGTACTTTTGCCCCTGTGGGGACACACACATTAGGTTGAAAAAATACAATTAAAGAGCTGATTTGGTTACTGAGGCAATACAACCATAAATGGGAATGCCTTACAAATGTGTGTGTGTGTGTGTGTGTGTGTGTGTGTGTGTGTGTAGGCAAGAGAGTGAGCGAGAGAGAGTAAGAAGATTTATGTGGCATGTGGTAGACTGTTGGTTAATTTGGTGAGGTAAAATCTTTTATACTTATTTCACTATGCAGCTTGTAAGGCTAACTATGTTGGTGGATAGCAGCATCTGGTGACTAATTGTAATTGATATTGTACATGCCGGTTTCTGTTCTCATAAATTCATCTGTAGTGCATTAGCTGACATCCTCATAAATCCCCTGTGGTTTGCTAATGAGAGCCCAGCTCTTTTCTGGCCAGCATGCCAACAGAGGTCTGACTGTGTATCTTTTTGCACCTGAAATAAGCAGGAGAATTATGTGTTTAGTAAGCAGTAAGAATTGCAGAGAAGCATATGTGGGTTTATGTGTAGCCTCCTCTGAAGCTGCCTGTCTACCTTTGCAAAAGAAAAATAAGAAAAATAAATAGAGAAAGAAAAAGAAACTACTATCAAGGCCAACGTCATTATCTGAAGCTATTCTTCAAGAACAACATGCGAGGGCTTGTCTGTTTGTATGTCTCTTTATCGCTCTTTCTTTCTTACATTCACACCAGAGTATGGATGTTTAACAGCAGACTGACAGGAATCCCCCTCAGGGCCTTTGACATCTGGATGGAAACATAAAGACTCTACTTTCAATAATAAGCTTGTTAATCTTCCTAAATGGTTATGTTACATTCCCACATCCTTCTCACACTCTCCCTTTTCTCATTTTTGTGTTGCAGCTTCAGTAGACTAATTGATTTGCTTTAGTTGACTTCAGTTATTTGAGACAATGCTATATAGTAGTCCCTAGAGTGTGATGGAATAACGACACTTTGGAAATATAACTGATGTTCTGCTCAGTTTAATATATACCCTACAATATATTTTCCATTTTCAGGGGCTTATTTTGTACGACAATTATGCAAAGTTTGAAACTGCGTAATTGGAGCTCATGTAAAAGGTGGAATTACTATATTAAATAAATCTGAGTTTGACTTTTGCCAAATCCTACAATGGATGTTTGAATGTGGAATTAGTATTCATTAGTATTTAAGCTCAGCTTAGGCTTCATTTTTAAAAACAAACATGTTTTTCTTTTAAAGTTGCCCAAAACAGGGCTATACTTGTCTTTCATACCTGCTAGCACAGTTTTGAACTTCTCAAAATCACTCCTGATTCTGACTGACACATTACCAACAATTGTAAAAGAAGTACGTTCTGTCAAATGAATAAACGTAAGCTTATGTATCTGGCTCCTTCACTTATGATATGGCCGTGGCTGCACATATGGCTGTGTGTCTTTATATCAGATCAGGATACCCTTGAAGACAACATTGCTACTGACAGTACTGTACATGCGTTCCTATTAAGAAGGGGCGGAGGCAGCTCGAGGAAGCTCTCATCATTATCCCACAGTATTAGAAGATTTCCTTCTCATAGTAAGGGCCATTCTGACTGAGCAGCTATGCCACCTTGTTGAACCTAGACCATGTACAATTATGTTTCATTTTCTGGTTTTGTGCTAGGTCACTTTAATTGAAAATTAGACATTTGACCCATAATTTACCTTGACTTGATAAGACTGTATTAAAGCAGGTTTTTCTACATTTTAAACATCTAAACTCAGCAAAAAATAGTGTTTTTTGTCCTGATGCAAAGCATATAGAAAGTCAAGACATTGTGTGAGGAAAACAATAAATGTAACAGTTCTGAAAAGTAATTAAAAATGAACAAAATGACAAACAAACAAAAAACTAGAATAGACAGCGCTGAAAAAGTGGTCAGCTCCCTAATTTAATACGTAGTAGAACCACATTTTTAAAAATGGCAGCCATTGGTCTATCTGAATATGTATGCACTTAGACTGTGGAGTATTTGCAAAATTGTTCACGTTCAGTCAAAGTTCATGCTGAGCAACAATGAGCCACTCTTTTTTAAGTCCATATATTTTCCACTCACGGATTTTCACCTTCCTATCTTTAAGGCATAGTGTGGTTTAGGGTTGCTGCTGTTGTGTTGGAAGGTTAATCACCTGCCCTTCTTCAGCTGTCTTGCAGAAGGCTACAGGTTGTCCTAAAAAATATGAGTGTACTTGGCAGCATCCGTTTTCCATTCAATCCTAATCAACTTCACAGTACGAATGGTGCATTCGGGGTGGCACACTGCGTTCCTGTTTTTGGCAGCTACTTATAACATCTAGACTGCCCAAGATGGTTGGGTCCCTTTTTGATTCTTGGTCCTTCCAAGGTTTCTTTCTCGTCACATTTACAGAGTTTTTCCTTGCCACTGTTGCCGCTAGATTGCTCATTGCTCACGTGGGGCTGTGAGCAGATCTATCTTGTAAAGCTGGATGGAGACAATGCTCTGTTTTTCAAAGAGCGATATAAATAAATTTAACTTGACTTGGATTTCAGAGTCGAAACAGTTGACTCTTGTTTTATGTTGCCATAAAAATGTTTTCAGGCCAGGTTGTGTAAAGTTTGTGTCATTGTTCTCAGGTGCACGGACCAATCTTAGTCATCAAGACTTCATAAAGGCATACATCGTTCAAAGTTGAATCTGGCTACAGCTTCCTAGCTTGGTCATCCAAATTTAACTAGACAAGGTGTTCATGTTGCCGTACATGCTCTACTTTCTGAGAATTCTCTGAGCATTACTCCGAGGGATAGATAAAGCCCAATGAAATCTTTTTGTATACTATGTACCCATGTGGTTTTTCACAACTTTATCCAGAAGCTCTCATGAAAGCACTTTTCCAACCATGGTGAATTATTTGCATGACCATGCTCTACCAGTAATGGAATCTTCAAGCAATAGCTGGTTTTATTTTGAAGTAATCACAAGCGTTGAATTAAAATCAACTAATGTCAGGTGGGGACAATTAACTGGATTGGCTGTATCTGAGCAGGTTTATACTGGTTATCCTAAAGAGGCTGACTATATATGCAAATCATTTATTTTACATTTAAATAACCCATCGGATTTTTTTATAGCATTGATGTTGAGGGTTATAATATGTAAATACAGCGGCACCTCGGTTCTCGGTCACCTCAGAACTCGACGAAATCGGTTCTCGACGCATTTTGACCAGAAAAATTTGCCTCGGTACTTGGTTAAACTTGTATAAGTTGCTTAAACTTGTTTAAGTTGAGCTGTGCAACTCGTTTCAGCCAAAGCTTGGTTCACAAAAGCTCTTTCCCAGGGAAGACAGCCAACCGAAATGGAAATCCTGTCCTGAATCTCCAGAACACAGGCTGCAGTTAGCATTAGCAGCACTCTTAGTGCACCAATAAAGTGTTTTTACTTTTCACTTTCAGTCCATTATTCACTAAATTACATGAGATTTTTAAATAGTTTATTATAAAATAACCTTTGTGTTAATGATTTTGGCCAACTGTAGGTTAATGTAAGAGTTGTAACCATTAACTTACTTATCATGGACTCTGCTATTATACACTATAGGGCGCTCTAAAAACCCTTGCCCAGTTCTTGTTACATTTAACTTTTGATTAATTTGTCAGAACATATCCCCTTTGTAATCAGGGAGCACCTGTTCAAAACAACTCCATTAATGCATATAATGTCTTATACAGTGTGATTTTATGGGGGTCTGGAACAGATTAATTCAAATTACACTATTGCTTATGGGAGAAATTTGCTTTCAGTTCTCGACAAGCCTTCTGGAACAAATTAGTGACGAGAAACGAAGTATCAATGTACATGTGTATTTACGTGTAATGTGGCAAAAGGTCAGTATTTTAAAAGGGTAAGATGGTTTTCTAGAGGCACTGTGTTTGGTTACACCTTCACATGCCTTTAAATCGCAGTTTTCCACTCCCAAATGGCTTCAAACTTCTGTTTCCATTTGGTAACATGATATCTCAGGCCAGTGTCCCACATACATTGACTTGTTTTGATGGGTGTGGTTTTATCATATGCAATTACATACTTTTGTCATTCAGTGACATTATACTCCTGACCCATTTTACATAGCTATTTCTGTCTGTACTGCTCTTGTTGTTTAAATGGACGTTTGTCTCTCAGAATCTGAAAAAATACTGATGGAACTTCAATCCATCATGGTAAGAATAATAATAATAATGTAATGAATAATAATGAATAAACATGCAAAATAATATAATGAATAAAGTGATTAAACATGCAAAAACTGAATAACATAAGAAAAGTCCCACTGATGGTACCATAATACATCAGAATTTGCTGATGCCATTCATCAGTTACTATTCCAACACTGATGGCAAACAATTCTGGCCCAGATGCAGCAAAATGGGATCAAACCACTGTCTCTGTTTGCACTTTGTCTTTTAAAAATTTAATTGCACTTTCCAACAACCAGATAACAGCATCTTCTTGCTTCTGGGAAAGAAACCTAAAATGTATAAATGCCTGCTAAAAATAAACAATGTTAGAGTAGTGCAAATGGTAGCAGCTGCTCTGTATTTTCTCCACAATTTTTAAATGTTGGTCTCGTGAGTGCAGATATCGGCCGATTAATCTGTCTGTCGCTAGTCCAGACTATTTAGATTTGTGGGTTGTTGTTGTTTTTTTTTAAATCCTTATCCATCCTGATGACCAAGACTCAAAGTGGGACCAACTTCGTTAGATGTATTATTAAAATAAAACTAAATGTATAAGATTAAATTCACTGTATTTTTGACAAAATAAAGAATATAATAAATCAAATAAAATATAGAATATAATAATATAGTAAATATAATACATAGATATGAGATTATAATGAAATTATATTATGTAATTATATTTTATATCCCCGTCTATAACGGGGGATGAACACCCTGGTTCAGTAGGACCAAAGCCAGATATATTTTAGTCTAGATATGAAGATTGGCAGTGTGTCTGGAATATGAACAAAGGTGTAAAGGTTATTCCAAAGCTGGAGTGGGCCATGTAAGAGATTGTCTTTCCCTGTGCCAATAATGTATGGACATGTATTCCCAAATGGAAACTTTAGGAAATAAATAGAGCCCTGCATCCTGTGAATGATTTAGACATGCTGGGTTGTAGACTCTGACTTCACCCACATAATGTGGTGCCAAACCATTTAGGGCTTATGTTACCAGAAGTATTTTGTAATCATTGGAAAATCTAACATGTAACGAGTGCAGAGGCAGCAGGACAGGATAATATGTTCAAATTCTGTATCTCTAGTTATCACTTGAGTCATTCTATTCTGAACTAACTAGAGTTTCTACAAAAAAGAGTTGATTTCTAATTTCATCAGTATATTTACAGCAGATACTTTTGCCTGACCTTACAGTCCAAGCAGTTGTACAACTTGGCAGAGGCAGGGTTTGAACCCTGGACCTTCTGGATTAGAGTCCTACTGCTGTTATTATCAATCGTATCAATTAGCAATTCTTGTAATGTTGCTAATGTGTGCATCAAAGTGGAGACCTGAATCAAATGTGAAGCCTAAGTCCTTTAGTGATGGACTGGGCATTACTGTCTTCTTCCATGCACAGTGGAATAAATGTTTATTGAAGTTATATGGTCTTTGAAACATCCACTTTTCCAGTTCCCACTGTGAAAGTGGATTAGACAGAGGCTAGAAAAAGTAATACAACCAGTTTGCATTTGTGCAAGTTGTTACAAAGAGATATTAAGTCTGGATTCTCCAGGCTAAGTTAGCCTTTGTTCATGCTCTTGAGGCACTCGGAGGAATAAGGTTTTGTTGGGCATGCTATTGTTGCAGCGGTACCTTAATTACAACTCTAGGCAGCTCTAAGGTTTGGCACCCAGACTGCAGTTTTACAGCCCAGTAAATCACACAAACCTTGTTATTACACCCAAATCTGAATCCTGGGTCAAACACTTGAAGTCGAATATGAAGCAGACTTGAGGCAGGTGTCAAACGAGTCACTTTCAGGTGTGAATAGTCACTCCTATTCAAATTCAGACTTCCATAGGGAGTAGGGTCTGAATGGGACCCAAAATGATGTGCATTCAGACGGCGTGAACTATGTAGCATCTACAGGTTTGTATTGTAGTAGGTGATAAAGGTGACAGTCGCGTGAGAGAGACGTAGCTTGATCTTGCACAACCGGTCGTTTGGTTGTGTAATTGCCAGTACATGTCAAGACGTGAGGTGTAAAATGGGCTTTCTTTATGCTTTTCTGAAATCTGTTTGTGGCTTCTTTAAGAATGGTTAGAGCTAAGATTTGCAGAGGGATAAACAGTGGAACTGTTTACAAGAAAAACATCCAGTCAGAATGATGTAGCTGGAACCATGGAGTGTTTGTTTGATCATCTTGTTGTTCAGACATGTTCACCTGCTCTAGTTTTTCTGCAGTTTACAGCAAAGGTATTGCCGGCGATTTGATTCGATGTTGTAGTTTGCATGCACTGAGCTCAGTGTCATTATCCACTTAAAATTAGTGTTAATTATGTGCAAATAAGGAAAACAAGTTTCTGGTGTGGCTTGTTCTCAGTTTGGCAAGGTTCCAACAGACTAAACGTAAAACATTTAGAAAATATATCTACCTTTATCAGACACCCATATCCAAAGCAATATGTAACTGATACAGTCTTACAGTCCAAGCAATTGTGGGTTAATTGCCACACTTGAGGACCCAACAGTTGCAGCTTGGCAGAGGAGGGATTTGAACCACAGTCCAGTGAAAACCCACTTGGTCACCTCAGTCCAATTTGTGATTAGCCAGTTTTCTTTGAAGGTCTATATGGAACATAGTTAGTCTCTCAGAGCTCTACCTCCGTATAGATGAACCTGTAGATAGGTCAGGCAGGGTATGAATGAAATGTAATATTAATTCATTTGCATTCAGTCATTTTGTAGACACGTGGATTACAGCAACCCGAGCAATACATTTATTGCTTTGGTCAAGAAGTCAATGGCAGCTGGGAAGAGGTGGGATTTGAACCCTGAAGCGTCTAGTACACAGTCCAGTGCTTCTAACAGCTGGGCCACCATAGTCCCAGGTTCATAATGGTGGTTGTAGGCATTAACAGTAGGAAGTTTGAATTCAAGGAACCCGAGAGATAAACAAAGTAGAGTCAGGGTGGGTGTAGAGGTTCATTGGGTGGTGAGAAAAATCCTATTCAGATAGCAATGGCCTGTGAATGCGACATGACAACATCTATTCTTAAGCACTTGTCAACTGGTGTGGCAGCGTGTGACTCTGCAGAGAAAGATCACCCCATTTAGCATCGAGAAGGTTGAGGAGGTCCACCCAAGGTGTTTATCACACAGCTTCCTCTTTCATGAACATAAAACTGGGATAGACATGCATGGGGTGTGGGAGATAGTCTTGAGTTTAAAGCTTGGAAAGGAAACAGGAAGAGCAGGGCTCTTCGATCCTTCAACACATATTTTCAGCACACATACACACATACCCATTTGGCTTTCTTATCATTGTGGGGGACATTCCATTGTCTTTCTTTTGAAAATGTTGCAACTTTTATTTTAAAAACTTTTTTTTTTCACACGTGAGGAACAGCAAAATGTACCTACAAGTTTAAAACATGTCAGATCTTTGGTGGAGCGATTTGTAAAGGCCATTTTTATTGCTATTGGTCTTGGTAGAGTCAAGATTTGTACCGATGTATTTAAAAACATAGGCATTTTTGTTTGAAACTGTTGTCAGCTATGATTAGAGGTGAAGGTTACACTGCCATGTAGCATCCATTGTCATTCAGTTCCCTTCAGTGATGTTGAGTGCAGGAGTACAAAATGGCAGATGGACAAACTGAGGTTGATCTTGCAAAATCCTTGATAATCAGTGCTTTTTTTGGAAGATTTGCAAAGGTGCAAATGGATGGAAAACCAAATGGATCTTTATTTATAATACAGTGGTAACTTAGTAGTCAATTTGTTCCAGAAGGCTTGTCGAGAACCAAAAACTGTGGGTCCCAAGCAAATTTTTCCCATAAGGAATAAAATAAATTGAATGAATTCATTCCAGACCCCCAGAAAATCCACACTGTATAAGGTATTATATGCATTAATGCAGTTGCATTGTACCGGTGCTCCCTGATTTAAGAAGGTTATATGTTCCGACAAATCCATAAAAAGTTAAATGTAGCATGAACTGAGTTTAACGAGTGTTTGGTAGAGCACTCTACACTGTATAATAGCAGAGAAATGGAAAGGATACTATGGTAAAAGAGCTACAAAATCATTAACACAAAGCTTATTTTATAATAGTGTTGAAAAATCTCATGAAAAGACATGCAAAGGATGGACTACAGTCTGTTAATGTAGAACTGCTCCTATATGGACAGTGGACCTGATAAAATGGACACAGAGTCCTGTACCTGGTGATCCCTGGAACTGCGAAGGGATAACGCTGATCACTGCACCACTCTGGAAATATTCTATTACATAGAACTCAAAGGAGACACACTCATGGGTCTCTTTCGCCATGAGAGGACAGTGCCAGCAACTGTTCCTCTCTCTGCTTTATTCTGTGTTAGACAATAAAGAATTGAAGGAAGCTCTTTAAGTTAATTAATTAAGATTTTGGATTGGACAGCTAGTGTTTGTGTTTAGGGTGTTAAAGCTGGAGCATATGTTTTTCAGTAGGACAGAAAGACAAGAGCAGTTACACAAACCTAATGGAACATAGCTCCACCAATTCACACTGAAATTACAAATAATAATAATAATAATGATAATAGTAATAATAATAATAATATTTATAGTGCCTTTCACAATACCATAGATCGCTTTACACAGAAAGTACATAGGAAATAAATACAGTAAACAAGACACATCAGATGGAAACAGAGGGAGGAAGAGAAAGAACAGAGACGTGTTGTAAGGAGAGCTTTGAAATTAGCGAGAGAAGTAGCCAAAAGTCAGCTTAAATTGCCTTCTTGGATTGCTGAGAAGAGTGAATCTACAATAGGCAAGCAAGTTGGTGTGAATAAATCAACTGTGGGAGCAATTGTAAGAAAACGGAAGACCATTGATAATCTCCCTCGATCTGGGGCTCCACGCAAGATCTCATCCTATGGGGTCAAAATGATCATGAGAACGGTGAGCAAACATCCCAGAACTACACGGAGGGACCTGATGAATGACCTGCAGAGAGAGCTGGGACCAAAGTAACAAAGGCTACCATCAGTAACACACTACGCCCAGAGGGACTCAGATCCTGCAGTGCCAGGCGTGCCCCCCCTGCTTAAGCCAGTACATGTCCAGGCCCGTCTGAAGTTTGCCAGAGAGCATATAGATGATCCAGAAGAGGATTGGGAGAAGGTCATGTGGTCAGATGAAACCAAAATAGAACTTTTTTTGGTAAAAACTCAACTCGTCGTCTTTGGAGGAAGAAGAATGCGGAGTGCATCCCAAGAACACCATACCTACTGAGAAGCATGGGGGTGGAAACATCATGCTTGGGGCTGTTTTTCTGCACAGGGGACAGGACGACTGATCCGTGTTAAGGGAAGAATGAACGGGGCCATGTATCGTGAGATTTAAGCCAAACCTCCTTCCATCAGTGAGAGCATTGAAGATGGAACGTGGCTGGGGCTTCCAGCATGACAATGATCCCAAACACACCGCTCGGTCAACGACGGAGTGTCTCCGTAAAAAGCATTTCAAGGTCCTGGAGTGGCCTAGCCAGTCTCCAGACCTCAGCCCCATAGAACATTTGTGGAGGGAGTTGAAAGTCCGGTTGCCCAAAACAT
Source organism: Ancistrus triradiatus (assembly GCA_025084515.1). NCBI lineage: Eukaryota > Metazoa > Chordata > Actinopteri > Siluriformes > Loricariidae > Ancistrus > Ancistrus triradiatus. The sequence goes on along the minus strand of JAJAGP010000852.1, from coordinate 58,752 downwards.
CACTGCTCTAGAGGAGATCTGCATGGAGGATGGGCCAAAATACCAGCTACAGTGTGTGCCAACCTGGTGAAGACTCACAGGAAACGTTTTTGACCTCTGTCCATTGCCAACAAAGGTGATGTTACAAAGTATTGAGTTGAACTTTTGTTATTGACCAAATACTTATTTTTCACCATAGTTTACAATTAAATTCTTTAAAAATCCTACAATGTGATTTCCTGGATTTTTTTCTCATTTTGTCTCTCATAGTTGAAGTGTACCTATGATGAAAATTACAGACCTCTCTCATCTTTCTAAGTAGGAGAACTTGCACAATCAGTGGCCGACTAAATACTTTTTTGCCCCACTGTATATACCAAAAGATGTGCGTTCACCGTTTTCTGATAGCATTTTTGTCTTTGTGTTTTTATTGCCAATTTAAACACTAAAACTATGATTCGAAGACAGTGATGCCCAGAACCCATAGTTACCAAGGTTCCAGTAAGAAAATCCTTTTGCAGTTAAAAGGGGTTAATGTTAATCAGTCTCTCGATTTCATAATCTTGTAAAATTCGTAGCTGATTTAGTTATATCCATTTGCAAGTACATTTTAATAAGTGATTTACTGGAAAACCAGCAAAGTTGTTTTTTACTTGGTTAAAGTTGGTCACACTTTCAAAGCACTAAACAGCAGAGCAGATGACTGTGCCGATACAAATCAGTCAGCAAGTTCTACAATCCACATTTATCATGGTGAGAGACGTAAAGGGACAGCAGAAACTCTGGCTCAACATGTAGCTGTTGTTGAGCATGAACTCTAGTTGAATTATCTACGTGTGAATGGGCGGAGTTGTACTGGAGCCAGCCACCAGGGGGAAGCTGAGAGGGGTTGACTTTGCCGTCATGCTGTCAACCGTGTAGACAGTCATAGTGCTTGAGGCACAGACGCATGAGAGTCAGACAACTTTTGTAATAGTGCTGTTTAGAGAAGGAAGGGCTTTTGTCAAGAACACTGCCCAGTTGGATTCATATGCCTGGATACTTCTAAAAGGGAACTTCATGCTCTATTTAGGAACCATTTTCAAAACTACACCTTTTCTGCACAAGCATTGCACTGGATTTACTAATATGCATTAAACTAAGGTAAGAAATGTTACTGTTGACTATCAGACTTTGCTCAGTGCTGCCTAGGTATGTGTTAATTGTGCAAAAGAGAATAATTTTAGGTTACGACTTTGAAATGGTTGGTGTTTAGCATCACTAACATAAAAAAAAACCTGATTTTTTGTTTTCTTATTTCACTACGTCATCTCTTGGTAGAGGTGATCCTCAGTATACTCATTATATTTTTTACTGCAGTCAAATTATATTGTTTCCTTTTGTAGTTTTAGCTTCTGGATCCCATACTAATTTGCCTTCTTATGCCAGTTTGTGCTGAGGACTTTCTCCTTCTGCCTCCACATCTGGAATGTGTTTACATTGTTTTGTGACTCTTTTTTTTAAAAGCCATCTTCACTTTGATGTTCTCTTCCTTTGGGCTTTGGAGGGCAGGGAAGGAGAGTGGTCAAGCTTTAGGTTTTCCACAGTGCCACACATTGTGTTAGTGACAACTCTATAGAATTAATATGTACTGGAGCAGGCAGTGATGACAAATAAAGTTATTAGAAGAAAATCATGTCATGTTTTATTGCTGTGCCTCAGGTTACAATCAAATATCCTGTACTGGGCATACCAAACCTTTATAATATATGTTGTACACTGTATATTTAGCAAATGTTTAAATGCAGCCCATATAGCCAGAGCATATTTTCCATGTTAAGCATGTATATTACAGAGTTATTAGAGATAATGATATATTACTTTTTTTACACCCTTGAATAGAAGTTATGTGGTGGGGAGAAACCAATGAAGAGGTAGATGTTGCTGTTTTTAGTCAGCTCCTGGTCTGTCAGTTAATTAAGGCAAATGAAACCTTTCCTTGTGGTGTGATTTAGTAATGAAGTTAGACAGTGGTAATATTTCAGACCATGGTGGAATGATGAAATAGGAAATATCAAAGGGATCAAAGGGGCAAAGTATTTAGCCTATCTGTTAACGGGTATACTCACCTATAATGATTTTTATAGCTGTGAATTCATATAGATCTTTGTTTCTTTGATAATTTTGTGATTATTAGAGTTGGTTTAACCAAAGTGTGTTAGGTAAATAAATATAAATTTCATGTTGACCTCAAGCTAAGAATTTTAAGAAGATTTAATGCACCCTACACTGTAATTCATGACATGTTAGAAAGGACTGGAACCTGTATTACGTAACAGCTGCACAAGCTGATCTCCACAAACTTCGCCTCCGCACACTTTATGAAATACCTCTAACACATATTGTTCAAGTCTGAGGAAAGGGCAGGGACTAGCAGAAACTCTTTAATATGTGCCTTTGGTATTGTACCTACAAGGAAGGAAAGAATTGGTCCTGATAGCCTACAGTGGTGCTTGAAAGTTTGTGAACCCTTTAGAATTTTCTGAACTTCTGCATAAATATGAGCTAAAACATCATCAGATTTTCACACAAGTCCTAAAAGTAGATAAAGAGAACCCAGTTACACAAATGAGACACAAATATTATACTTGGTCATTTATTTATTGAGGAAAATGATCCAATATTACATATGAGTGAGTGGCAAAAGTATGTGAGCCTCTAGGATTATCAGTTAATTTGAAGGTGAAATTAGACTCAGGTGTTCAATCAATGGGATGCCAATCAGGTGTGAGTGGGCACCCTGTTTTATTTAAAGAACAGGGATCTATCAAAGTCTGCTCTTCACAACACGTTTGTGGAAGTGTATCATGGCACGAACAAAGGAGATTTCTGAGGAGCTCAGAAAAAGATTGTGGATGCTCATCAGGCTGGAAAAGGTTACAAAACCATCTCTAAAGAGTTTTGGGACTCCACCAATCCCCAGTCAGACAGATTGTGTACAAATGGAGGAAATTCAAGACCATTGTTACCCTACCCCCAGAGCCCCTGTCGTGTCTCGCCACCACAGATCACACGTTTAAGCATCTTCCGGCCTCTCCCACATTTGGCACCATTGGCTATTCATGAGTCCCCATCAGAAGAACACTTGAACAACAATGGTTGTGCATGACAGGGTTTTGCAAGGAAAAGCCACTGCTCCTCCCAAAAAGTCACTTGCTGCTCCGTCTGCAGTTTTGCTAGACGATCACGTGGATGAAGCCAGAAGGCCTACTGGAAGAATGTTTTTTGTGGATGGATGAGACGCACAATAGATCTTTTGGTTTTAAAAAGAAAGTGTCTATGTTTTGGGAAAAGTAAAAACACTGCATTCCAGCCATAAGAACCTTATCCCATCAGTGAAACATGGTGGTGTAGTAGTTCATGGTTTGGGCCTGTTTTGCTGCACATCTGGGCAGGACGGCTTGCCATCGTTGAATGGAACAAAAAATTCTGAATTATATCAGAAATTCTAAAGGAAAAATGTCCAGGAACAAATCTGTCCCTGAAACTGAATCTCAAGAGAAGGTGGAATCATGCAGCAAGACAAACGACCTAAGCACACAATCCGTTCTAACCAAAGAATGGTTACAGAAGAATTCAAGGGTCAGTTTTTGGAATGGCCAAGCCCAAAGTCCCTTACCTAGTCCCTTATCCAATGGAAATGTTGTGGAAGGACCTGAAGCGAGCAGCTAATGTGAGGAAACCCACCAACATCCCCAGAGCTGAAGCTGTTCTGTACGGAGGAATGGGCTAAAATTCCTCCCAAGCCGATGTTGCAGGACTGATCAACATCTACAGAAACGTTTAGGCTGCAGTTATTGCTGCACAGGGGGGTCACACACCAGTATACTGAAAGCAAAGGGTCACTACTTTTTGCCACTCACTAATATGTAATATTGGATCATTTTCCCTCAAATAAAATAAATGACCAAGTATAATATTTTTGTCTCATTTGTTTAACTGGGTTCTCTTTGTCTACTTTTAGGACTTGTGTCAAAATCTGATGATGTTTTAGGTCATATTTATGCAGAAATACAGAAAATTCTAAAGGGTTCAGTCAAATATTTATTTCTATACTGCATTTTACCATGGGGCATTGTCTCAAAGGCGCTTTACAATTTTCTATTAACTTGTGTTATATAAGCCCAAGCCCAAACTGAGCAAGCCTTGGGCAATAGTGCAAAGTTGCAAAACTTGCTAAACGTTATAAGGAAGAAACCTTGGGATGACCAGGATTCAAAAAGGGAGTGAACCTTCTTGAGCAGCTTAGATTATATTTGTAAGAATTAGACCAAGTTATCTAATTAATAAGATTATACTAATAGTTTAAATAAACAGGAGCTAGCTAAATAAGTATTGAGAGAGAACATGCTTAAAAATATATAATAATAATATGTGGACTAATATATTAGAGAAAATGTAATATTATGAAGAGTATAATAAAATAGAGAATATAAAACTATAGCATATCAGAACAGTGTAAATGAATAAAATATTGAATAAAATACTGTAAAAATGTCCTTATTATTTAGTCCAGTACACAGAGCCACTGTAGGATCTTGTGTCCTCAGTAGGAAGAATAGTTAAATAACTCATTATGTGCCATTTTGAATTGGCTAATAAATAGGGATAACATTTTTTCAGCTTTCAATTTGAGTGGTGAATTAATTAGTGTCAATAATACTCTCGCCTTTGCTATATTTGTAAAACTTCCCTATTTGATCCTAAGTGTCCGTACCTGTGTTCCAGCCTGCTTCCAGGATGTTAAACATAGAATCACGAGGCAAGTTAGTCCTGGGATCCACCTCAGACAATGACTCTGGTTGTGCACTGGAAGAATACACCTGGGTTCCTCCTGGACTGAGACCTGATCAGGTATGAGATTTTGGACTTTAAGTGGCATGGCCATGCAGTGAAGCAGTCTTGTGATTGAATGGTTACTCTACTAAACAATGGCTCAGACCAAAACCCATATCATTTAATAGCAGATTTAAGGCTACTGTGCTGTACAACATTACCCTGGTTGGCCTGTATGGTTGTTTACATGAGGTTCCAAAGGACACAGAATATGGACTTTTTAATAATATATGCATTTTTATGTATCAGTGTATATGTTTTTGGTCACGTTTTAAGCATTCAGTTGAGTTTAAGCAACTGTATTTTAAAAGTATCTTGCCCAGGACTGCGGAGAAAAATTTGACCCATACCTGTTACTATTCTCTGTCTACTGCCTTATCTCTGGGTGTAGAGATAAAATAAGGCTTTTCCGATAAACCACTATTTGAAGTTTATTTCTTCAGACATAAATACATCTGGCTCCCTAAACCATCTAGAAATGGCTCAACTTTCATCACAACTTTCTCGTATTAATTTTTTTGCCAGTGCTTTATTGGGGCAACAGAATGTTATGGGGTGCTGTATCCTGTGTGTATACTGTATATGTATACTCGCTGCACATTTGATCAGTTCCATTTACCATATACAGTGGTGCTTGAAAGTTTGTGAACCCTTTAGAATTTTTTGTATTTCTGCATAAATTTGACCTAAAACATCATCAGATTTTCACACAAGTCCTAAAAGTAGATAAAGAGAACCCAGTTAAACAAATGAGACAAACCTATTATACTTGGAATGGGCTTCCACAACATTTCAATTGGATTAGGGTCAGGACTTTGACTTGGCCATTCTAAAACATGAACTTTATTCTTCTGTAACCATTCTTTGGTAGAACGGCTTGTGTGCTTAGGGGCGGTGTCTTGCTGCATGACCCACCTTCTCTTGAGATTCAGTTCATGGACAGATGTCCTGACATTTTCCTTTAGAATTCTCTGATATCATTCAGAATTCATTGTTCCATCAATGATGGCAAGCCGTCCTGCCCAGATGCAGCAAAACAGGCCCAAACCATGATACTACCACCACCATGTTTCACAGATGGGATAAGGTTCTTATCTTGAATGCAGTGTTGCCTTTCCTCCAAAACATACCACTTTTCTTTTTAACCAAAAGTTCTATTTTGGTCTATCCATCCACACAACATTTCTTCCAATAAAGCCCTTCTGGCTTGTCCACGTGATCTTTTAGCAAACTGCAGACGAGCTGCAATGGGTTTTTTTTTGGAGAGCAGTGGCTTTCTCCTTGCCACTCTTGCCATGCAAACACCATTGTTGTTCAGTGTTCTTCTGATGGTGGACTCATGAACATTAACATTAGCCAATGTGAGAGAGGCCTTCAGTTGCTTAGAAGTTACCCTGGGGTCCTTTGTGACCTCGCCAACTATTACACACCTTGCTCTTGGAGTGATCTTTGTTGATCGACCACTCCTGGGGAGGGTAACAATGGTCTTGAATTTCCTCCATTTGTACACAATCTGTCTGACTGTGGATTGGTGGAGTCCAAACTCTTTAGAGATGGTTTTGTAACCTTTTCTAGTTTGATGAGGATCAACAACTCTCTTTTTGAGGTCCTCAGAAATCTCCTTTGTTCGTGCCATGATACACTTCCACAAACGTGTTGTGAAGAGCAGACTTTGATAGATCCCTGTTCTTTAAATAAAACAGGGTGCCCACTCACACCTGATTGGCATCCCATTGATTGAAAACACCTGACTCTAATTTCACTTTCAAATAAACTGCTAATCCTAGAGGTTCGTATCTACTTTTAGGACTTGTGTGAAAATCTGATGATGTTTTAGGTCATATTTATGCAAAATATTGAAAATTCTAAAGGGTTCACAAACTTTCAAGCACCACTGTAGATGCACTTTGTAGTTCCACTATTTCAAACTGTAGTCCATCTGTTTACTCTGTTCTCTAAGGGTCTAAATGAGGCTGTGGATCATTCCTCAGTACTGCATTGACACTGACATAGTGGTGGTGTTCAGGCATGTGTTGTGCTGGTATGAGTGGATCAGACACATCAGTGCTGCTGGAGTTCTTAAACACCTCAGTGTCACTGCTGGTCAGAAAATAGCACTGATTAGAGGATGACTACCACAAACGGTGCAGCAACAAATTGCCTCTGGAGCAATAAGGTAGTTTTATCTAATAGAGTGCACAGTGAGTGAAGACAGTTTAAATCTCCAGCAGCACTGCTGTGTCTGAGCCAATCATAGCAACACAACACAGACCATCACCACAACAGTGTCACTGCAATGCTGATCCACCACCCACATAGTACCTGATCTGTTGGGGGTCTTGTTGGGGTCCTGATCATTACAGAACAGGGTAAAGGAGATTAACAAAGCATGTAGAGAAACCGATGGACTACAGACTGTAATTGTAGAACTACAAAGTGCATCTAAATGGTGAGTGGAAATGATAAACTGGACAGTGAGTGCAGAGACTAGTTGGTGTGCATAATAAACTGATCGGTGAGTGTATACACTCATATATACATCACAACCACATGATGTCCAGCATGTCCATCTCTTCCCAGCATGCTTTACATCTGGTATGCCATGCATGCCGTTATCCCATTCCCTGACGTCCTGATTTTGCACACCTGCTTCTCATTTGCTCATTTTTGTTTAAATGCTGTACTGTGTATGTTCCTATCTGAAGCATTTTCTTTGCTGCACTTTTGCGTGCTTTGTTTCTTAACATCCTGTTCCAGACCCCATTCCCACATCCCTGTACTCTCAGCATTTGGTTCCTGTTGCCTATCCTGTCAGGGCACAGTTTCTGAGGTCTGGCTTAAATTGGTTTTCTTGGATTCCCCACTCCTGCACACCATATTCCTAGTAGTCATATTCTCTCGTTTCATCCTGCTTCTAGTTCCTGGACTCTACTGCGTGTAATAAGTTTAGCTTCTCCATCTGTTTACGTGCTTGTTTGTGTTATTTGACTCGGTTCTAATGATTCTGCCAGTCTTTTGGTTTCAATAAAGCTGCTTGAATCTGCTCTCTGCATTGCAGTCGTCTCCCATTTTTTGCGAGACATGACAATAGCACATGGCTTTATCACATTGCGGCATAATATAGTTGTGCTCCACAAAACATCACTCCAAACCTGGAGACATTCTCTGTGAGCATTGTTGTACGTAATGCTGCAGAACAGTACTTCTTAATACGGACATTTATGTGTGTGGCTACCAATAAAATACACTGGACAAGACAGGTGTTGCTTCCTGAACATTTTGGGTGTGTGCGTTGATGATCAGAACTGTACTGGGTTTGTGGGTTTGTATATAACTGCTACTTTTGTAGAGTTTGTCCTGGAAAGTATTGCACCAAGTTTTGTTGTACACAAGAATAATGACGGACTTTTATTCTAACCTATTCTATTCTGTAATGATAGTTACAGCAATTTGTCTGTCACATTTTTTAGATATAACCCATGGTTGTGATGTTCCTCCATATTTTAAGTCTACTACTGTATTGCCATCTAAGCAGCCGGTTTTGGTCAGTCCAAGCATGCCTGGCCATACTTAGGTTATATGCTGTCATTTATAGATGCTGTTTGTACACAAGCTTACACATGTCAGACATTCTTCAGGGAATAGCATATTGAGTATAGTTAGCAATAGTATTTCTCCAGGAAGACATCAGCAAATATTGCTGATTTCATCAGCAGACATTTCTCTATGTGTCCAAGTCACACCAGCTGTGGCGAGTATACTCTTAAGGGTCAAATATGCACCATGACAGCACTTGGCCTATGAACCTGCTTCAGATGTAAAATTGGTGACCAGGACAAACCCTGGGCTCCTCACTGTTGTTATGCATAGTGCAGTAAAGTTTAGAGTTAGGCTCAGAGGCACTTACAGTGGGGCAAAAAAGTATTTAGTCAGCCACTGATTGTGCAAGTTCTCTTACTTAGAAAGATGAGAGAGGGACTCAGATCCTGCAGTGCCAGGCGTGTCCCCCTGCTTAAGAGAGTTCATGTCCAGGCCCATCTGAAGTTTGCCAGAGAACATATGGATGTTCCAGAAGATTGGGAGAGTAAAATTGGGAGAGGACCAAAATGGAACTTTTTGGTAAAAACTTAACTGGAGGAAGAAGAATGCTGAGTTGCATCCCAAGAACACCGTACCTACTGTGAAGCATGGGGGTGGAAACATCATGCTTTGGGGCTGTTTTTCTGCAGAGGGGACAGGACGACTGATCCGTGTTAAGGGGAAGATGACGGGGGCCATGTATCGTGAGATTTTAAGCAAAACCTCCTTCATCAGTGAGAGCATTGAAGATGGAACGTGGCTGGGGCTTCCAGCATGACAAAGACCCAAAAAAAAAACACCGCTTGGGGGGCAATAAAGGAGTGGCTCCATAAAAAGCATTTCAAGGTCCTGGAGTGGCCTAGCCCAGTCTCCAGACCTCAGCCCCATAGAACATGTGTGGAGGGAGTTTGAAAGTCCGTGTTGCCCCAAAACCATCACTGCTCTAAGGAGATCTGCATGGAGGAATGGGCCAAAATACCAGCTACAGTGTGTGCCAACCTGCTGAAGACTTACAGGAAACGTTTGACCTCTGTCACTGCCAACAAAGGTTATCTTAAAGTATTGAGTTTATAAATTTATTGACCAAATACTTATTTTCCACCATTTTCCACCACAATGTGATTTCCTCTTTTTTTTCCCCTCTCATTTTCTTTCTCATAGTTGAAGTGTACCTATGATGAAAATTACAGACCTCTCTCATCTTTCTAAGGAGGAGAACGTGCACAATCAGTGGCTGACTAAATACTTTTTTGCCCCACTGTAGAAGTCAATACCATGTGCAGTCCCAATGATATGGTGCGAACAGAATAATCCTGACTAACTGTTCTTACGGTCTCACCAATGTACCTGGTTTCTCTACTAAAAACAATAAATCTATTGAATACAAAAATCTGCCCTCAGCCATGAGACCAGTGTCGCATGATAACATTTTGCCAGTACCGAAGCCACCAGACACTTGGAGGCTATATGACACAGAGGAAGATGCCACAAAACATTAACTAGAGGTTTAAAATTACTCTGATGCAGGCACAAAGATGTAGAAATGGCAAGAACATTTCACAAACCTCTTCTAGCAGGTTGACCACCTCTGTTTCTGCACTGCCATTGATGGATTGTTCATGGCTTTGGGTTGTGTGCGTGTCCTGAAACATGTTTATAGATTTTTCTAAATTAAGCAAAAAAATCTGTCCTGTTACACAATGGCAGCGTTCACCCTTTAGTACCCATTTGCTATGCAGTGCATATGATTGAATCCTACAATGACATGAAACTGTTGTTGAAACCTGTACTGTACAACCATTACGACTGGAACATCTGTGGTGATCTAAGAGTACTGGCACTGCTGTTAGGAATGCAGCTCAGATATACAAAGTACTGATGTTCCTTTGTGAACGGGGTCACATTACATTAAGAAGAACTGCCTGTCCTGGAAGCATTTCCTTCAATGGCAGAAAAGTGCAGCATATAAACCACCTGTCAACCCAGCAAAGACATTTCTTCCCCCACTTCATATAAACCTCGGGTGGATTGTACAAAGCAGGCAATGGTTTTCGCTATTTGAGACCAGTGTTTCCAAGAATAACTGATGCCAAGATTGAGGAAGGCATTTTTGTCGGTCCACAGACCAGGCAGGTCATCAGTGACAGAGAGTTCAAAGATCTGCTGGTGGGGCTAGTGAAAATAGAATGCAAGGCATTTAAGGACGTTGTTGACTATTGTATTGGCAACTACAGGGCATCAAACAAACACAGCGGACTGTGGTAGCCTAGCGGTTAAGGTACTGGACTATGTACCAGAAGGTCCAGGGTTCAAATCCCACCTCTGCCAAGCTGCCACTGTTGGGTCCTTGAGCAAGACCCTTAACCTACAAGTGCTTGGATTGTAAGATTGTACCAAATGAAAGTCGCTCTGGATAAAGGCGTCTGCTAAATGCTGTAAATGTAAATGTAAACTACACTGAGCTGATTGGCACCCTGTGTGAAGCACTCAAAACCATGAGTTGAAACGTCTATGAAACTTTTTTTTTGCATTCTTACTTGTATTTTTCCCTGCTGATCTTGGTGCCATCAGTGAAGAACATGGTGGAAAGTTTCACCAAGACATTGCAACCATGGAAAAGCGGTATCCGGCCAAGTGGAATTCATCAATGCTGGCCTCCTGTTGTTGGACACTGACACGAGGCACCAGATGCTGAGTACAATGAAAATCAGCTGCAAAACATTCTAAGCTCAGTTTTACCAACACAATGTGTCAGCATCATTATGCGACTAAACATAATGAGACTAAACATAAAGTTACATACATTTACTTTTGATCTTTCTCCAAATCCCTACCTGATTACAAATCTGAAATTATTGGTGCATTCAGCTTTCTTTATTGTAATGTCACGTTAATGTCAGGGAGCAAAACATTTTTTTTTTGTCCAGTGATATCAGCACTTTAAATATTTAAACTTTTAAAGCGTTGCATATCACTCCATAACGTACCTCACTGGAGTCCACTTAGTCCCAAACACTAATTTCCAGAACAGGCAATGAAATATCACCTTTTAAACACTAAGTAGGTAAATCCAGAGCCATGCTAGGAAGTCACGGCGGTCAAATGACCGGCGCTTCTTGGAATATGTAGGTGCATTTTCCATTTTGCATCTCTGACCTAAACGTGTCTGAACACAGACTGCAATGTAATGTAGTTCCTACTTATGCACATAGTTAAGCCAAAGTAAATCAATATTCATGAAAATAAACGAAATAATAAAAATGCTGTGTATGGCTGCAACATATGGAGTTAAAAGACAGATTATTTCCTTGTTAAGCCCTCGGTCTTTAAATCGAACGGACGCTGATCAGATGGCTGGTAAACGGTACATACCGATAGTGATAATATAACTGAGACATGAAATAGATTTAGAGCCCACTAAAGCAACAGGAGTTGTCATTTAATATGAATTTAGGCATCTCGGTTGTTTTTGCCACATCAATATTCACCAGACCTCTGCTGGTGTTTAAACTGCCTGCGTGATATAACATCTGCTCCCTTGTTGGGGAGACAGTTGAGACATCCTGGCATTTCAGCTGAATTTATTATAAGTCCTCTGAGTCACTGCTGAGAGATGATGGGAGTAACCTTTAGTGGCATCCTAAATCATGGAAGAGGTGAATACAGATGTTGGTTCTGCCCACAGCTGCTGAAAATACACACTCATGCCTTTCTCTCTCGTCTCCCTTCAGGTCCAGCTCTACTTTTCCTACTTGCCCGAGGAAAAGGTGCCATATGTCAACAGCCCTGGAGAGAAATTCAGGATCAGACAGTTGCTCTGTCAGCTCCCTCCTTATGACAATGAGGTATTGGTCATACGCAGCACTAGTGTTAAGTGCTTAGATGTTGAAGATATCCTTAAATCTGCTTACACATTTTGAAAACGATTTTAAATATGCATCCAATACGGTCATACATTTGTCAGTGGTGTTACAGATGTTGAAGATGTTTAGAAATTCCCATCTGTATTTGTCTTGAAGATCTGTCAGAAAGTGGCCATTTTACTCGCCTGTTTTTGATCAACTTCTTCCTTCACCACAGATCCGATATAGCCAGTCCCTTAGTATGGAGGAGAGGAGGGAGGTGTACATGTTTCACATGCAGAGGAAGAAAGAGGCACTGGGCAGGGGAATTCCCAAACTCCTGCCCAGGGCATTGCAAAACACCATCTGTGAACATGTAAGGAGGACTATGTATGATGCACTGACGTTCAGTTACCAAGTTGCATGCCCAGGTTCACGTTTTAAGTATGGGAAAGTATAGAAGGTCAAAACACTTTTAAGGATGAAAAATTGATGGGGAATGGGAATTAATGGGATTGTGTTAAGTATGCATGCCCTTTCTGCATTGCAGTGTAAAGAAAATGTCACTGGGGGTGACATGGCAGTGCTTGCTTCAAGGGCTGGCTCTGGGCATTGCTGGCACCCAGCATGCTTCAAATGCTCCACCTGCCATGAGCTTCTGGTTGACCTTATCTACTTCTACCACGATGGAATGCTTTACTGTGGAAGGCATCATGCTGAGCTCCTAAAGCCAAGATGTTCTGCTTGTGATGAGGTAAGCAAGAGTCAGGAAAAATTAGTCATCTAGGACTGTGATGACCTATGAGTTAAGCTACAGGACTATGAACCAGAAGGTCCAGGGTTCAAATCCAACCTCGGCCAAGCTGCCACAGTTGGGTCCCTGAGCAAGGCCCTAACCCACAATTGCTTGGATAGTAATTTTGGGCAACGTATGTGTCCCTGTGTAGAGTCCAGAGGATTCAAATAGCGGCTCTCTTGAGCTATATCCATCTAGTCCAAGCTTTGGCTTTGAATGTGTCTAACTAGTATTGATGTAACCTTGCTCCAGTCATGAATAGCCATTCATGTTGATGCAATATTACATAAACAACTAATAATAATAGTAACACAAATTTATATATGGCTTTTGAAGGACCCAAAGATGCTTGAGGACAATTGAGCAGAACATGTAACACTAGACAAATCATACGGATGACAAAATACATAAGTAACAACACAAAGGAGACAATAACACGAGAATCAGGATAGAGGAAGGTCATAGGCAAGTGAAAAAAGGTGCGATTTCAGGTTCGTTTTGGATGTAGACAAAGATTTAGACTGTTGAATTTTGAGAGAGATCCAGAGGCATGGAGCAACCATGGAGAAAGCCTATGTAGTCTAGTCTAGTCTAGTCTATTGTATGTATAATCAGCTATTAGGAAATTCTGTTCCTTGACTTTAATGACTGAAGGGCTTAGCGGGGTGCCTGTTAGAGTGGAACTATTTTATCTTGCGGAATGTTGATTAACAAATCTTTTTTCTGTTCTCTTTATCTTAAAATCGAATTGCCTGCGGCCTCATACTTACGATCGCAGCACACCAGTGCCAATATCTCACACTCTAGCACTCCCGCTCGTGTATTATTGCTTAAGTAGGATACATGAGTACGAATTTGAGACACAGGATATTCAGTCTAGTGCTGCATCTTTTATAGATTATAGAGAGTTGTATGTAATAATTAGAGCACTGAATGTTTCTCTTTTTTATAGATAATCTTTGCAGATGAATGCACAGAAGCTGAAGGTCATCACTGGCACATGAATCACTTCTCTTGCTTTGAGTGTGAGACAGTTTTGGGGGGACAGAGGTATATAATGAAGGATGGTCACCCCTTTTGCTGTGGTTGCTTCAAGTCACTTTATTCAGAGAACTGTGAAACCTGTGGGGAAAATATCGGTGAGTGCTGGTTTCACAAGACTGGCCTAACCTAGTCTTGTGCTAAACTGAAACATCAGCGGCGCCTGGCTGGCAACAGGCCCTTCCTGTTTTATTGCTGAATATATTGTGGCCAAACACTAGCTTTCTTTTTTCTCATTCAGGAGTCGATGATGCACAGATGAGTTACAAAAGCATGCACTGGCATGGCACTGACAAGTGCTTCTGCTGTGCTCAGTGCAAGACTTCTCTTCTTGGTTGGAACTTTGTTCCAAAGGAGAGGCAGATATACTGCTCCAAGGCCTGCAGCCTTGGTGAGAACATCCACGCGTCTGCAGCAGTTGATACGGCCTTCCAGTCACCCAGATCACAGCATAGTGTGTGGAGTAGCCCAACCACAGAAAAGAAAAGCAAGCAACCGACAAAAAAGGCAACAAGCAACAAAAGATCAAGCCTCACCTTTAAAGAGACTCATTTCTGGAGGGCTTCGGGTGAGCAGGACCCCGTTGAGGACCCTTTGGAAGACTGGGCTGAGCATGAGGACTATATGACACAGCTCTTACTGAAATTTGGAGACTACAGCCTCAACACCAGTCAGAGAGGGCAATGGACACGCTCCGATTCTGACACTGATACCACAACGGAACACCACAGGATGACGAGTCAGCATAATTTGGCCAGTAAAAAACATCACGCAGATATATACTGGACCCAGTCTCAGGATGGTCTTGGAGACTCTGCTTATGGGAGTCACCCAGGTCCAGCAAGTGTCAGGAAGATCCAGGAACTGGACACAGACCAAGGAGCGGGGGCTAACTGCTGGTCAGAGCCCAGACAGTGTTATGACAACTCTATGAAATGTATAACAGATGAGCTAAAAAAGCCTGAAAAATATGAAGACAACTCATTGGATTCACTAACCCCCTCAACTATCACTGGTAAGTCTCTTGACAGCTTTCTTTAACAGGACTATAAAGTTGAATAGAAATGTTTTGCCCAGGTGTAGTTGTACTCAAGTATACTACTGGGCGAAAGTCTTAGGCCACCATTAGATTAGGTATACCATTGGTTTAAGCAATGGTATAATGGCCGTATATAATTATTTCTCAGTCTCTTTATTAGAATACAACCAGAAAATACAAGAAATGTGTATGCGGTATTAAAAAGCTGAAAGAAATCAGAAAAACAGCCTCTATTGGCTACAGTGGCACTGTGACCTCCCCTTACACTTGAGCAATAGCAGTATCTGGCAGCTAAATTGGGATGCCAAGTTCACCCTTTTACAGTCCAAAGAAGCTCGATCAGGAAACGTCTTTTTGGAAGCCAATAAACCACTTTTTTGCAGGGAAACAAGGTGAAAAGGCTAAGATATGCTAAAGTATACAAAGAGTGGAATAAATGTCAGTAGAGAAGAGCATTATGGAGTGACGAATCCAAGTTTGACAGTTTTGGGTCCATTCGTTGTATTATATATGGTCATTTTACCATTGCTAAAACCAAATCTAATGGTGACATTTTTCATAGTACAATATATTTGATGTTGTGTGATCTTTTTTCCAGGACCCAAAGTGGACAGAGACAGCAAGAATGAACAGGTGACCTACTCATTGCAATGTAGGACTCATCTGGATGAGGCGGATGAGTATGATAAAATGAGTAATATGGGCACATTAAACTCCTCCATGCATAGGAGTGCCAATTCCCTGAAGAGCCTGAGCTCACTGCTGGACAATGAGGAGGTGGAAACGGAATATGAGACTGAGCAAGAAGAGGAGCAACCCTGCCCAAATCAGCTGTCAGTACTGAAAAGCACCACATCACAAAAGCCCTGGTCTCCGCCTCATTCCCAGCCTCTGCAGGTGAATTTCTCTGACAGAGTCATCGATAGTGGCCATTATGGAGAGCTGACAAGGCAACTGCCGCCGGCGAGGGAGAGGTCACACAGGCAGACCTACAACATGGAGGATTCGGGAATTCAGCTCAACCATCACAGGCACCACTACAGACGCCATCAGGATGAGAAAATGTGCTCTGAAACCGTTCTCCAACAACCAGCCAATAAGACAACAGTGCAGCTTGGTCACAATGTAACCAAGACCCGGAAGGGAATTCTGATAAAGCAGTCGGTACATAAGCCGGAGACTCACCACTCAGACTGTGTGATACCGAATGTCCAAGTGGCCCACTTTCAAGGCTTACATGATGGAAATGAAGATGATTGGTGTTCCACATGTTCATCCTCATCTTCAGAGTCTGAGGAAGAGGGCTTCTTCTTAGGTAAGCCCATACCGAAGCCCAGGGTGGAAAGTTTGTATTATTACACCAAAAACTGCCATGCTCAATCAGCAGCACCATTTATATTTGGGCCACGGAACAAATATAAAAAGAAAGGCCACAAGAGCAGGAACTGTATGATTTCATAAGTAAGACGTCAACATGCCCATTGTGAACTGAACTATCCTAAATAAAACATGAAGATCAGCTACACAAGGGCATCTCCAAAGCACAAAGAGTGCCCAGAAGCCACTATGAAAAGATACTTTTTTGATATTCCATGACACAAAACATGCCTGGTAAAGTGAAAAATTGTAAAGGAAACAATAGTGCTGTCAGTAGCTTAGACTAAATAAATTATTTAATTTAACAACGAAATTGTACTTGTTAAATCAGTTACTGATATTTTTATTTCTATTTTTTAATATGAAAGTGTTATTGCAGTATATTTCATTTGCCATTTATTTGGTTTTATTGAAAAAAAAGGTGTTGAATTATTCATGTCTGTATTGGTCCTGTCTGAAAACGACTCTGTTAACATGCATACTCCCTTTCAACATGAATTACAATTCATGGAAACCTTGTTGTAGTGGATGCATTGGATTTTTGCTCTGAAACCTTTTCTAACCTTTTTTCCCTCTCATCAGATTGGTGAAGACAGGGTTTTATTCTCCCTGTCTTGAACTTAAACTGCCCTGGAGTAGAAAAACACTTCAACACTAATACTGAACCATATGAACCTTAATAGTGAAACAACAATATAGTGAAAAAGGTGTTTGGGTTAAAAGTGGCTTCAAGAGATGGATATTTTTTACAATAGTACACAGTTTGGCTAAAATTCAGCATATCAACACTTTAAATTAATATTTTTTTTGTAACAAGCTGTAAATGCCCCTGGCATGAGTGTGTGCCTGTCCTATTATAGGTAGTACGCCTTTGTTTGTCCCCTGTATATTCTCTCTAACCTTTATCTATATAAACTGGTTCACATTCACTCAGTGAGTCTCTGTTTCATGTAGCTGATCTTCTGTGTTGTTCGTCACACTGTCTGTCACAGCATTTATGGCTTTCATCAAGCAAAAGTGGATGGTATGATGGACCCGAGACTTAAGAGTTACGGCTTTCCCCTACACAGGGTCATAACGTTACATTATTGGATTTTCTAGAATTATTGTGATTGTCTGTAAATTCCAAAAGGTTTAGCATGTTTATAACAGTTTAGGCTTCCACTTGTGTCATCATGCGGTATCTATGGTGCATTCACGTATAGTTTGAACGCAGTTTTATTGTGAAAATGCCCTTAATATTTCAATTACAGTAGCATAAAAAGACTGTGACTATGGCTATTTTGGTCAAAGACCTGGGGGTATTTCAGAAAGCAGGTTTAACAAACTCTGAGTTGTCAAACTGAGAATTTTCGGTTCCAGAACAGGAGGTAACGTTTGGGTCATTCAACACCCGCGTTAATTTAACCAAGAGTAAAGCTCGTGCACGAGGAGATAAAAATCCCTCATGAATAGAACGCCAATAACACGAATCAGCCCGGCGACGGGAGAAAAAAGGAGTGGAGTTAGAAATAGGTGTGTATACGTAATATGTGCACACAGTGGTGCTTGAAAGTTTGTGAACCCTTTAGAATTTTCTATATTTCTGCATAAATATGTCCTAAAACATCATCAGATTTTCACACAAGTCCTAAAAGTAGATAAAGGGAACCCAGTTACACAAATGAGACAAAAATATTATACTTTGGTCATTTATTTATTGAGGAAAATGGTCCAATATTACATATTAGTGAGTGGCAAAAGTATGTGAACCTTTGCTTTCAGTATCTGGTGTGACCCCCCTGTGCAGCAATAACTGCAACTAAACGTTTCCTCACATTAGCTGCTCACTTCAGGCCCTTCCACAACATTTCCATTGGATTAAGGTCAGGACTTTGACTTGGCCATTCCAGAACATTAACTTTATTCTTCTGTAAACCATTCTTTTGGTAGAACGGCTTGTGTGCTTAGGGTCGTTGTCCTGCTGCATGACCCACCTTCTCTTGAGATTCAGTTCATGGACAGATGTCCTGATATTTTTCTCTGATATCATTCAGAATTCCATTGTTCCATCAATGATGGCAAGCCGTCCTGGCCACAGATCAGCAAAAACAGGCCCAAACCATGATACTACCACCACCATGTTTCACAGATGGGATAAGGTTCTTATGCTGGAATGGCAGTGTTTTCCTTTCTCCAAACATAACGCTTTTTTTTTTTTCTATTTTGGTCTCATCCGTCCACAAAAACATTCTTCAATAGCCTTCTGGCTTGTCCACGTGATCTTTAGCAAACTCCAGACGAGCAGCAATCTCCTTTTTTTTGGAGAGCAGTGGCTGTCTCCTTGCTACCCTGCCATGCACACCATTGTTGTTCAGTGTTCTTCTTTGATGGTGGGACTCATGGAACATTACCATTATCCAATGTGAGAGAGGCCTTCATTTACTTCCCACCCCACCCCCCAGAACAGCCCACTCTACCCCTGGGCCTCCTTTGTGACCTCACCAACTATTACATGCCTTGCTCTTGGAGTGATCTTTTGTTGGTCGACCACTCCTGGGGGAGGGTAACAATGGTCTTGAATTTCCTACATCTGTACACATCTGTCCCCTGACTGTGGGATTGGTGGAGTCCAAACTCTTTAGAGATGATTTTGTAACCTTTTCCAGTCTGATGAGCATCAACACTCTTTCTCTGAGCTCCTCATAAATCTCCTTTGTTTGAGCCATGATTACACTTCCACAAACATGTGTTGTGAAGAGCAGACTTTGATAGATCCCTGTTCTTTAAATAAAACAGGTGCCCACTCACACCTGATTGTCATCCCATTGATGGAAAACACCTGACTCTAATTTCACCTTCAAATGAACTGCTAATCTTAGAGGTTCACATACTTTTGCCACTCACTAATATGTAATATTGGATCATTTTCCTCAATAATGACCAAGTATAATAATTTTGTCTCACCTGTTTAACTGGGTTCTCTTTATCTACTTTTAGGACTTGTGTGAAAATCTGATGATGTTTTAGGTCATATTTATGCAGGAATGTTGAAAATTCTAAAGGGTTCATACACTTTCAAGCACCACTGTGAGATTTGCAAGTCATGCACCAGGCCACTTTGCTTTCCCATTGCTGATGAGTACTGCATCACATATGATCTTCACAGTGCAGAACAGTAATTAACTGCAGTGGCTGTATTGTGAATTGTATTTCATTTGTAATGCAAAAGGTTATTATTTAGGTCTACCTGGACATTAATATTGTGGAAAAAACTTCCTATTCACATAATCTCTTTCATTTACTGAAGAAGCTGATAGGAATATGAGTGCCATTTATGCAGCCAGTCACACCTGGAAACTCTCAAATATATACAGTAATATGAACTAATTCTCACTGAAGTCTCACAGCTTCATACAAAATAAATTACTTATTGCTTAGACTGATAGCCACAATTCTGTGGAATTCTTCTTTGATCAGTGTTGTGGCATCCCGATAAACGGTTGCTTTAGAAATATGCTCAGCATCACTGATATTGTAGAGAAAACTCGCCTTGGCCAAAAAAAAACAAACAAAAATGAAGTGCAACCAAAGAATTTGCTCCGAACTAAGAGCATGTCTACGGAGTGTCATACAGTGGGGAAAATAAGCATTTGATACACTGCTGATTTTACAGGTTTTCTCACCTACAAATAATGTAGAGATGTGTAATTTTTATCGTAGGTACACTTCAACTGTGAGAGACAGAATCTAAAAAAATTCAGATAATCACATTGCATGATTTTTAAGTAATTCATTTGCATTTTATTGCATGAAATAAGTATTTGATCACCTACCACCCAGCAAGAATTCTGGCGCTCACAGACCTGTTAGTTTTTCTTTAAGAAGCCCTCCTATTTCACACTCATTACCTGTATTAATTGCACCTGTTTGAACTTGTTACCTGTATAAAAGACATACAATCAATCACACACCAACCTCTCCACCATGGCCAAGACCAAAGAGCTGTCTAAGGACACCAGGGACAAAATTGTAGATCTGCACCAGGCTGGGATTGGCTACAGGACGATAGGCAAGCAGGTTGGTGAGAAGGCAACAACTGTTGGCGCAATTATTAGAAAATAAAAGAAACACAAGATGACTGTCAATCTTCCTCGGTCTGTGGCTCCGTGCAAGATCTCACCTCATGAAGTAAAGATGATTCTGAGAAAGGTCAGGAATCAGCCCAGAACTACTCAGGAGGACGTGGTCAATGACCTGAAGAGAACTGGGACCACAGTCTCAAAGATTAATGTTAGTAACACACAATGCTGTCATGGATTAAAATCTTGCAGAGCACGCAAGGTCCCCCTGCTCACGCCAGCACATGTCCAGGCCCGTTTGAAGTTCACCAATGACCATCTGGATGATCCAGAGGAGGCATGGGAGAAGGTCATGTGGTCAGATGAGACCAAAATAGAGCTTTTTGGTATCAATTCCACTCGTTGTGTTTGGAGGAAGAAGAAGGATGAGTACAACCCCAAGAACACTGTTCCAACCGGGAAGCATGGTGCTGGAAACATCATACTTTGGGGGTGCTTTTCTGCAAAGGGGACAGGATGACTGCACCATATTGAAGGGAGGATGGATGGGGTCATGTATCCCGAGATTTTGGCCAACAACCTCCTTTCCTCAGTGAGAGCATTGAAGATGGCTCGTGGCTGGGTCTTCCAGCATGACAATGCCCCGAAACACACAGCCAGGGGAACTAAGGAGTGGCTCTGTAAGAAGCATATCAAGGTCCTGGAGTGGCCTAGTCAGTCTTCAGACCTGAACCCAATAGAAAATTTGTGGAGGGAGTTGAAACTCAATGTTGTCCAGCTACAGCCCCAAAACTTCAAAGATCTGGAGAAGATCTGTATGGAGGAGTGGGCCAAAATCCCTGCTGCAGTGTGTGCAAACTTGGTCAAGAACTACAGGAAACGCCTGCCTGCTGTAAATGCAAACAAAGGGAAAACCTGCGAAATCGGCAGTGTATCAAATACTTATTTTCCCCACTGTATGTGCGACGTGAGAGCGGACGATTGTTAATAGAAATGATCGACTGTGGTAAAAACGGTAATGCTCACACAGATAATTAGGGAACGATGAAACATTAAATTGGGTCCGAACACCCTCTCCAGACGGAGATGTCTCCGTGGTGTTTGTGTTTGTATGTGAGAAACTCGGGGTTAGTTGAAGTAAACCTGCCAGCGAGAAGGCTAGCTTATATGTAGAGTATGTTGCCACAGTAACTGACTCCAACTTACGCTAAACCTTTGAGAGACCGAAAACCTAGAGTTTCCGATAACTAACTCCGAGTTTTCACTAAACCTGCTTTCTGAAAT
Source organism: Ancistrus triradiatus (assembly GCA_025084515.1). Lineage (NCBI taxonomy): Eukaryota > Metazoa > Chordata > Actinopteri > Siluriformes > Loricariidae > Ancistrus > Ancistrus triradiatus. The sequence goes on along the minus strand of JAJAGP010000852.1, from coordinate 36,879 downwards.
ACCCCCGTTTCACAGAACAGACCTGTTTTAAACGGTGCGTACCTGTACTCTGGATACTTACGAATGTAAAATGGAGGCTATGTAATGTTTCCTCTATACTGTATGCATTTTCGTGTTTGTTCAACATTGCCTCAGCGTCACCGGCTAAGGAAAGGTTATTTTGATACTAGTCACACATTCATACTGTATTATGTACTATATTTAATATACTATTCATTTTTGATAGCATTTCAGTTTCAGCCTGGATAAAGCAAGAGGTGCAGGTGATTAAAATGAGTTTTATTTATACAGTTTCTCAGCACAAAAAGTCACGTCATTTCACTGAAACGCTGAAATAATTGGAACACAAAGTGGAACAGTTAGTTTGTGGGGGAAAGAAAGACTTCTAATCATACTAATACAACAAAACATGAAATACCCATGGCACTTTATATAGAGTACTGTTTTTTGTCATGCATGACATGATCACTCTTCCGCCTGTACCGCACACACTGAACAGTCCTCCAACATGGATTGACATTATGAAGCATATATAATCAATAACAGTGACAAACTGTTGAGATAAACCACAGAAGAGAAGGTTCCTATGAAGTGTTCATATGGACTGCATTCAGCACCCTGGAGACTCCCAAATGTTCAGAACACCAGTGTAAAAGTTCTTGCTGAGATGCTGCTCAGACTGTAGCTTCTGGTTGCCGTACTACCTCATCTAGTTCTGAGATGAAGTGTCGCAGATCCTCAAGACAGCGCTCACGGATCTCACTTAGATTTTCTTTCAGAGGGTTCTGTAGGTGTTTCTCCAGACTAGGGTCCTTGGCCACCAGCATCTTCACCACCATGCCAAAGGTTTCACAATCCTGGCTATACACCTGCACAGCACAAAACCCAGCAAGCCATGACTGTGCACTTGGAAAAACACTTAAGAAATTCTGCCATGTGGATTACAGCCATTATAAAATAAAGACATCTTAATGTATTAGTAGCAACATTCAGATGCAAAAATCTTTGGCCACCATTAGTTTTGTTGCTTTACTAATGTATAATGACCATATATAACATTGTTAATGACTGGACCCAAAGAATTTCAAACTTGGATTCGTCACTCCAGAACACTCTTTTCCACTGACCGTCATTCCAATCTCTCTAAGCATTATCATATATTATGGAAGTGTTTACATGAATTCCGAAGTAAAGGTTGCATGAACAAGGTTACGGAGTGATGACTGAAGGGCTTAGCCGTGGGGGAACGATAGAATGGAACTACTTAACCTCGCGGAAGGGTGACAACCAAATGGTTTTCTCTGTCGTACATCTTAAAATCGAACAAAAAATGGTGATAGCAGAACTGTGGTATAATAATAATATAAAAATACACTCAAGGTCGTGCTGTAACGTGAGATATTGGTACAGCACACCCGTGCCAATATCTCATGCTAAAGCATGACTGAGTGTATTATTGCTTAATTATATCTCTTAATGTTCATCTTATCGCATAATAACAGAAAACAAATCGGTTTTTCCATGCATGCACTCACAATGGATGATAAAAAACCAAAAAGATAAAGAGACTAGAGACAAGATCTGTACTTGGTCATCCCTATACTTAAATTGCCCACCATGGCAAGGACCTAGGTCATACTCAGACATGACTGACTGTATCTGAGAGAGGGGAGCCCAACTGGGGATCATTCCCTGGTGCTGCAACAGTGAACCCTACCCAGCCCTGAGACGGAGTGGCATCCTGTCCATGACATACTTTTACCCAAAGAACTAAGGTATATGCGCCAGAGCCCAAAGGGAAGAAGAAAAAAAAGATTATATCCAACCTTTTCTATTTCCCGGGCTTTGGCTGCGATTGCTTGAGATCTCCGCTCCTGAAAGTTATCCATAATGGCAGATGTTTCGTCTACAGGGGCCAGCGGTTCATCTGTTTGACCTTCTATCACTGGTATCTCCTCCTATACAACACATTGTATTATTAGCACAGACACAATCATTACAAACAATGCCCCAATAAAACCAGTGATTTGGTACACATGAAAATATTTGCACTGATTAGGATTACATTCTTTCAGAAACTTTCAGACACTTCATGAAGTAGCAGCATTGGGGTCATCAAAACCTGGTTCCAATTTGGTTTCAAAGTTCATCATGTTAAGCTTTTTCTTATCATTTAAACCTATTATACAGCAAAATGCTTAACAAGCTTAACGTAAAAATTTATTTTGAAGTCAGCGTTTTGGAATTGATAAGGACCAGAATAAGATTTGGTATTAGTGTTGATTTGCATTCAAACACACAAATTCAGTCTCAAGTCACTGATAAAGGCAAATTCACAAACAAAACAGGAGAATTAACAAGGCCAAAAGAAAATTCTCTGCAAACTATTTAAGACCTATTACAGAACATTTTATGGGCAGTGATTGTGTAAAGCTGTGACCAGATAAAAAGCTACTAGAGCCTAAATTTGGCTCTACTTTTCCACTGCTGGATCTAGCAAGACTAGTCAGGTGAGTTTGTGTGTCAGAGTGTTCGGAAGGGGCCTGAAAACCCATCTACATACAGTAAGAATCATTTAGAAAGAGCTTGTAAGAAAAATGGGAGTAAACGCCTTGATGGTTCAGGGTCAAATGCACTAGTCCACCACTGTGGAGATCCACGTTTGCAGCTCCTCCAGCCTGACCAGGTGCTACACAGATACACCTGGACATGTCTCGGGGAGTGAAGATAGAACGATGGGGACGCAACAGCAGCCACACTGGCTGTTTGGTGCGCTGATGAAGATGGTGAACGGACATAGAAGGCTTAGTTTTGTTCCTCCGTGCAGATTCTGCTGCGAAAAGAACCGGCCAGCAGTTCTGCAGAGACACTTGCTGTCCTCTATGCCTCCTCAAATGCTGTGGGTTCATGCCCATTGGCAGGAGATGCTGACAGACTTGGACACACCAAAAATGGGAAGAAAGTCGGAGAAAAATGAGCAAGCTCTAAAATGACAGTGATATGTCTTCCAATACTTTTAAAGTTCACCTTCTAACTGGAAGAACCAAGTTCCACCCAATACACCCTTAATTATGATGTCTTAAAAGCATGACCCAAACGAGACATGACAAAAGTTAAGCAGAGACTTCAGATCAGTGCGAGCTACGCTTCTCAGCTCTGGAGAGCAGGTTGAGCAGTTCCGTTCTTCCGCTCGCAAACAACGAATTCCTAAAAAGTGTGTTTGTTGAAGCTACGAGGTCACACGTTGAGAGTTTACACTGGACTAAGCTCTTTCAGTTTTAGAAGAAGATGATCCGTTTCGCCCTGGGAGATCAAAAGACCAGTGTACATCGACAGGGGGCGTGTTTTTGAGGAGTCCACAAACAATGATGTTATACGCCATCGATTACTTACTGTGTGTGGCTGAAAAAGGCTTCAACTATCATTCAAAGCCTAAAACAGCCTGACAGTAAATACAAGTACGTTTGCATTTAAAGCAACCCTCTATAATGCGTTTGACATCGGTGCCATTCTATGGTCTTATGGTGCAAGCTGATCTAGAAAGAAAGCAAGCAAGAGTGAAAAATCCCCCAGAGCGTAGCCAGAGTGCTCCGTGTGAGATGATAAGATCAGATAAAACCCATGAGTCAGAGTTATCGGATATCCCTCCTTCCTCAGCAACAAGTCCTGGGTGGCCTTAATCAAATCGGAGCTGTCCTCCAACTCTCTCGCTGCCTATCTGTGTATGCCCATGACTGTACAGTAAGTGTAAACACATCGCTCATGGCTACACTTCATGGCCTCAGACCTCTCCTACGTTGGGCATAAATGAATAAACACAAGCTAGGAAAGGAAAATGTATTATGTCTCTGAGGAGACTGCACACAAAGACGTGCTATTCCAGAGAACAAGAAGGGATCAGTTTCTGGGGAGCATCTCTGTACGGATTGACACGTTTGCATCGTTTACCTTGGAGGCTGACACGGAGCTATGTGGTGATCCATCTCGGGACACACTCACAGAGGGCCCTGGGGCTCTTTCCCGCTCTACGGAATAAAGGAAGAAGGATGCCATTTTATAGAAAGTAGCAGTAAAGTAGGAAAGACTTGTGCTCATTTGGACATTTGTAGTGTAAACAAAGCTCGACAGAAACAAAAGGACTCTGGTTGCAACATAATCCAAGCCTGATTAAGTTGGCACAGAAGCAACAGTAAGAATTGTAACCGATTAAACAATCAAATAATTAATTATATACAATGAAAAACCTCATCACAACCTCATCTTGAAATAGCAGCAAATTAAAAACTATTGTTGATGCTTGGGAAGAGGTTAACCAACGTGTCCTTACTCACCAGCACTTCTACTAGGGCCATACGGCTCTTCAAACCCTTAAGGGAACAGGAAAACATCAGTTGTAACTCTGACAGTGTGGATAAACCATAAAACAATAACACATTTATGTTACCAAAAAAAAAAACACCACAAAGTTTAAAACGAAGAGCTCTGAGAACTCTCACACGGAAAACAGCAAGGAGATAACAATCTATGCATTTGTATTTCAATTTTAGACTTTTTGAAAATGTTGGTATCCTAAATCACATGACTGACAAGCTGATTGATAATTGGCTACAATACTACACAATTAGGCGCCATTTAATGACCCTCCGATCAACAGCTGTTCACTTTAATGCAAAAAAAAAATATAAAATAAAATAAAAACCTGTCTTTTCACTCCGGACGTTGTACTCAAATAGCTAGTCCCCTCTCTCAACAGCCAATCAACACAGTCCGTCATTCATGTCAAGGTTGCCAGGTTCACTTACTCTAAGCGATTTTGGGTTTCATCTTCTATAAAGTCACTTACACATATTGGTAGCTGCAGGTTGCAGGTTTTTGGGGCTTGTTTCTTAAGTGTACAAGCTGTTCAACCTCTATAGCTATATCTATATACCTCTATATTTTTTATAAAAAAAACTGATCCTTCTTGAGAGAAGTGGTCCTTCTCTCACAGTCGCTTCTTTTGTACTGATTTCCATAGGACTGCCTGCTTGTTTCATTCATGGCATCTGGCAACCCTGATTCATGTGTGTGTACATGCATGAATATGTAATATTGAATCATTCATTGGATCATAAATAAATGACCAAGTATAATATTAGGTCTTGTGTGAAAATCTGATGATGTTTTAGGTCATATTTATGCAGAAACAGGGTTCACAAACTTTCAAGCACCCCTGTAGGTATCTAGCCGTCTTTAACAGCAACTGATTTCCAAAAGTTTGCAGATGTCCGTCTTCTTTCAAAGCCAAACCCTGATAAGCCACGTCTATCAACTAAATTGAGGCTGGTGGTGTCCATTTTGTGTCTTGGCATAGACTGTTAACTCATTTTTAACTTCATTTTAAAGGTACAGCACTAGCCTGATTTGTGCACACTGCATGCATGACCATTCGCAGTAATCTTTCCTACATGACAAAGTGAAAACAAACTCTCACGACAGGTTTTCTGTTTTTTTTTTGCGCAAAGCAAGTGACGTAAGCGATAATGTAAGCCGCACATCGCTCAAAGAACATTACCGCACACATCACACTCGTACATATACACAGACTACATGCACCTCCAGCTGAAAATCATGAAGGGAAATATGCTGTAAATATTACTAACCATCCATAAAAAATAGCAATTTATGGTCTAGAAATATGGAGCCTACTTTTTCCCTGGGTAGCCTGGTAGGTGTGGCTTTTGCTCCTGTCAGGTGAAAAACTTCGACTGCTGATGCTGGATCCAGAGCGGCTGTGAGGGGAAGGAGGCACATCCCGCCGAGAAGGGGAATGATCACGCACAGTAGGAAATGGTCCTTTACGACGGACCCCTTCCCTGTCCTCCCTGTCGGGGGGAATAAGCACATTCAATACTGCCTCTAAGAGCAAACAGACTATCAGTACTTATTGCAGCAACCACTAAACTGAAAAATATATATGCACGTGCTACATACAGTGGGGCAAAAAAGTCTTTAGCCAGCCACTGATTGTGCAAGTACATAGAAAGATGAGAGAGGTCTGTAATTTTCATCATAGCTACACTTCAACTATGAGAGACAAAATGAGAAAAAAAATCCAGGAAATCTCATTGTAGGATTTTTAAAGAATTTAATTGTAAATCATGGTGGAAAATAAGTATTTGGTCACCCACAAACAAGCAACATTTCTGGCTCTCACAGATCTGTAACTTCTTCTTTAAGAAGCTCTTCTGTCCTCCACTCGTTACCTGTATTAATGGCACCTGTTTGACCTCGTTATCTGTATAAAAAACACCTGTCCACAGCCTCAAACAGTCAGACTCCAAACTCAACCATGGCCAAGACCAAAGAGCAGTCGAAGGACACCAGGAAGAAAATTGTAGACCTGCAGCAAGCTGGGAAGAGTGAATCTACAATAGGCAAGCAGGTTGGTGTGAAATAAATCACCTGTGGGAGCAATTGTAAGAAAATGGAAGACATACAAGACCACTGATAACCTCCCTCGATCTGGGGCCCCCACGCAAGATCTCATCCCGTGGGGTCAAAATGATCATGAGAACAGTGAGCAAAAATCCCAGACCTACACGGAGGGACCTGACGAATGACCTGCAGAGAGCTGGGACCAAAGTAACAAAGGCTACCATCAGTAACACACTACGCTGAGAGGGACTCAGATCCTGCAGTGCCAGGCGTGTCCCCCTGCTTAAGCCAGTACATGTCCAGGCCCATCTGAAGTTTGCCAGAGAGCATATGGATGATCCAGAAGAGGATTGGGAGAATATCATCATGTGGTCAGGTGAAACCAAAATAGAACTTTTTGGTAAAAACTCAACTCGTCGTGTTTGGAGGACCTCAACCCCATAGAAAATTTGCTGAAAGTTCGTGTTGCCCAGCGACAGCCCCAAAACATCACTGCTCTAGAGGAGAAGACTTGCAGGAAACGTTTAACCTCTGTCATTGCCAACAAAGGTTATGTTACAAAGTATTGAGTTGAACCAAATTTATTGACCAAATACTTATTTTCCACCATGATTTACAATTAAATTATTTAAAAATCCTACAATGTGATTTCCTGATTTTGTCTCTCATAGTTGAAGTGTACCTATGATGAAAATTACAGACCTCTCTCATCTTTCTAAGTAGGAGAACTTGCACAATCAGTGGCTGGCTAAATACTTTTTTGCCCCACTGTATCTTCCAAACTCAAGGTAAATAACCAACAAACTGTAGTAGCTTAATGACTAAGAAAAGGGAAACTAAAGAATGGTGGAAACATTATACAATACAGTTTTAACGTATTTTAAACATGAACGGAATCTAGCAAAGGAATAATTAATGACAGAATGGATAGGTTCATCCCATGCATGAACTCAGTGGGTATGTTCCTAAATATCTCATCACCTTGCACCTCCTTTACCCATGTGCCCCACAGAGACATGTAGAGATTAGACACAAGAGTTTGAGGTCTTTTGTTTTCATTTGTGCAATAAGGGAAGACAGATAGCAGGCATGCTGCACAAAAATATTTATTGTTCTACACAGAACAGTTGTCTTATACCAGTTTTTCTGATCACTTTGGTTTATTGTACAAGCAGCCAATCCTTATACAGCATTCTTCATGAGCTCCTAGGTACTGTTTAATGGAATGTATAGAAGATGCAGCTCAAACATACCCTCTGCCCAAGGTCGATAGGGACGGGACAGAATCCTCTCCTTGTTCAGAGCCGATAGCCAACAGGGATCTAGGAACAGTGTACGAGCCATGGCCTCGAGTACTGAGAGAGGGGCCAACTCGACTGCTGCCCCTAGGAAAGAAATAAAGGCAAGGGAAAAAACCAAAATGGAGAAAACACTGGTAAAATAAACAGTGACACCAAGAGCCTTTACAGTGGTATTCCCACCACCCCCCACTTCACAGAGGAAAAGTACATCAGATCCAGATGTTGGTAAGAAAGCCCATGGTGAAGTCAAGAACAGATCTCCCAATTATTAAGCATTGTGTGCAGCTAGTTACATTCTTTTTTGAATTATTCAAAATCTGTTTTAACAATGCTTTTTGCCTCAACAGATTACGGTCTGTACTGTATAGGTTTGGTGTAAAAAAAACAAAAAACAAAAATTAAAAAACAAACAAACAAAAAACAGTGTATAGTCACATTTTACCTTTATATCATATTTTAGGTACTTCGCACTAAAAAACATTTAAAAAAGAAAACTCTGTAATAGCAGCAAAAAGAAATTTCAGCATACACAATCTGGATGTCTTCAAGAACATCTATTCAAGATCAAATCTGCAATACATCAAATAATCAGATAAACTTGCACTTAATTAAAAAATTAAAAAATAAACCCACATCTCTTTAAAGCATGATCTACACACTCATTTTGTGAATGAGCCCAGCCGTCTGCTGCTCTGTTTGCTCATGCCATTAACATATTTTGTGTCCAGATCTGTTGTGGTCAGATTCCATTGACATTTTGACTAAAAGTACGTGAGCATTTAACTCACATTTGCTCCTTCTTTAAAACCAGACTACACTTGTCCAGTACAGCCTGCCACTCCCAATGTACAATTTACAGACAGGGTATTAAAGGCACATAAAAATCCCTAATCTTTCACCAACAGTACTGTATATTAAATAGATTCTATGCATCTTTGCTGACGTTTACCAGCCTCATTATGAACTGTATATGTAGATACTGTACGACATGCCATGCACTAAGTTATGTGGCTTGTAATATACAGTGGTAGGCAAGAACTGTACAGACTCAGGTATATAATATTCTGATATTCAGCAGCTGTTTAAGGTATCCATCTCCTCTGTCCACATAACGGAGGAAAACAATATTCATACCACTTTATTAATCACTGGATGGCTTAAATTAGAGTCGAGTCAGATTTATTTACAGAGCACTTTTTACAAAGGAGATCATCTTCCAATATCTACAGCCCATCCCAAAGTGAGCAAGCCTAGGTCAACAGTGGCAAGGAAAACCTCCCAAAGCGTTATGAAGAAGAAACCTTGGGAGGACCAAGACTCAAAAAGGGACCCGTCCTCCTTGGGCGGCGTAGATGATAAATCTAAGAATGAAGCTAATTTATCTAAACGACTAAATCTTATGGTAGATAGAAAATGTGTTGGAGCAAGTATTTTTTGACTGCTACTGTATTAACACGACATATTAAGAAAATCTTTCGATACAAGCAGCATCATGAAGTGTGTGAAATACCAGTGAATAATGTACTTCACTCACATAGCATCTGAGCAGATGTTACTTTGCATCAACTTCAACTACTATGACAAGATTAATGAAATCTGAAAGTCATCATCTTAATTGGTTCCCAATGTGGAAGAGCCTTGAATGGCCTCCCTTAAGAATTTATGTATATGTGCCGGAGGCTATACAACCTTAAACCCAGCATGGTTCAAGCCACACAAGAAGCACGTGCCTTAAAAAAAAAACCCAAAAAACATCTGGAACGGCTCTTAAAATTGCAATACTGGGGATCTAGTCAGCTTCACTGCTATTGAGTAATGCATTGTATTGTTAATAGAAATGATTTCTCCAGTCTTGGTGTAGTCAGCTTGAACACCAGGCATTCATCTTGTCCTTTTCTTCGAACACACACCCCCAAATGCAACCACAAAAACAACAAGGACATCTCGTAAAACGCATTGGCTTGGATTTTGGTTTGAACTGCCTTTTACACTGTCTGCTCCAACTTGGAGCCAACAATTATGCTAGAACACACACATATAAATATCCCCGCCACTGATCCAATGGCCACACTAGGAGAACGTTCATCCAGCCTTTTTACTTCCTTCATAGATATGAAACCAAATCCATTTTCCTTTAATAGCTGAAATTTATGGCTTCTTGACACGTACCACAAACAAATTAACTTAATTAATTAATGCCATACATTTTTTGGACAAAATGTATGGAAACACTCAATACTCACACAAAAATTAGACTAATCAACCATATAAATCACTTGTAGTACTTCCTCACAAGGATGGCCTAGATTCTTTAAAACCTTGGCATGGACCAATTTTTTTTTTATTTCCACCTTAAGTTTTAAATCCGACTGATCCAGACTATTTGCTGGCCATTTGTCAAAACATTTTTAATCTAATGAATATAAATACCTGAAATCAGACTGACGTCCAGAATAAGCATCATCTCTGGGTCCTCTGTAATAAGGGTAGTCATCCTGCTAAAACAGAGAGAAAAACAATATACACCTCATTTATCTTCAGTTAAACTTTTCATGTACTGATTCTCTACACTTTACACAGATCTGGTCATCCAAAACTATTTGGCCAATACAAAAATGGACAACCAATGACCATATATAAGTATTTCTCAGTGTCTTTATTAGAAAATCTGTGTTTAGTATTAAAAACTGAATAAAATCACAAAACACAGCTTCTATTGGCTACAGTGACGAGTACTCAGTGTGACCCTTCAACAGTCTAAAGAAGCTTGATCGGGAATGGTCTTTTTGGAAGGGTACCAGCTCAGAAACCACTTTTTTAGATGGGGAACAGGATGCAAAGACTAAGATACGCTAAAGCTCACCAAGACTAGGATGAACATCAGTGGAAAAGAGCGTTATGGAGTGAACAGTCCAAGTTTGAAATGTTTGGGTCCAATCGTCAGTATATTATATATGGTCATTATACCATTGCTAACCAACAAATATAATGGTGGCCTAAGACTTCTGACACTTCCTTGAGCTGTACGTGTCAAGGCTATCACATCGACAAGACTCAACTGTAACTCTTTCAAATTCTAATGAAAGCCAGACACAAGCTCTCATCTAAGTGATGCACTCACGACTTCCAACAAATACCGAGGTCATGCTGTGTATTGTGGCTTAACACGTACCCTTCGATTAAGTAGACCACCTCTTGGTTCATTACTGAAAGAGTGATGGCCTTCCGAGTGGTAGTTCCTCTGCTCTTCACCATGGAAGTTTCGGGGGCCACCATTTGGGTGAAAGCGAGCAGAATCATAATCACAGCCACGGATATAATCTTCATCAGGACGTCCAAAACTGGGCCTTCTTTCCCCGCCTCCCCTTGGGTAGGGGCCCTGAAACAATATTATTTTATGAAGGACACCAAAATCCAATATATCATCACATTCCACTTCTGAAAGGCATCCATCTACCTACACTGTTCACGTACTGCCTACTGGTGAGGAATCTAAACGTTCTATTTATTCAGTGGTGAATTATATGGGAATACAACTAATCTAATAATACAACTACAGGAGACCAGCAAAGCCAAAAACATTTTCTGTCCACATTTTAATGGATGGGAAACCAGTGCGTCGCAGGGCTTTGTATTTGTCGCTGTTGCAGCACCGGAGGTTTACCTCCTTCCTGAGGCCTGCCAATTGTGCCAACTCTGCCAGAAGGCACAGCCAGGACATTGTTGCTGCACCACCTGAGCACCACCACGATATTACACTAAATTACCTGAAGCTGGCAGATTTGAATTTACTGCAACGAGGTAGGAATTTTCCCCGTACGAAATAACGGAAGCAGCACACCCATTTTGTCTAGCGGGATGAAGGTTTTAAAATAAATAAATAAATAAATAAATGAAAAAAGTTCTTTGCGGAAAGATACTCTTACATACAAGCTGAAACTAATATTAAATGCAAACTGTCAACGTACAGGCCTTTCTGAAGGAAATCGTTCCTCGTACATGTCCCGGATGCTCCTGACTCTCCTGAGTGTCACTAGAGGGGGAAAAAAAATAAAGAATAATAATAATAATAATTCAGAAACAGTGTTACATCACGAACAATTTTCACGACAACAAAACATATCGCATTTTCTTCAACAACCACTCATGCATTTTTGTCCAATACCCACTTAATCCAACTCACAATTGTAGGGGGTCGGGGCCTACCAGGTGTGTGTGTGTCTGCGTCTGCATACACACAGGGACACTTTAGAGATGCCAGTTGACATTTGGATATTAATACATGAGAACTCCTTTAATGCTTTACATAGAAGTGCAAGTTTTCCTGGAAAACTATAGGTCTGAAAGCTATAGGTCCAACAATGTACAGGTACATGGAAGGTTTTCCCAGAACTGGTGAGTTTGACTGGTTTGAGAAAGGAAAAACAGTGACGCAACGAATATGTGTGTGTGTGTGTGTGTGTGTGTGTGTGTGTGTGTGTGTGTGTGTGTGTGTGTATGTATTTGTTGTCAATGTTTTTCAGTTTATGTTCTACTTATCCAGTATTTAAGTTTTAGTGGTCAGTGCACTTTGTTCCATCTGTTTCTCTCCATACTGTGTTTTATATATATATATATATATATATACACACACACACACACACACACACACACACACACACACACACACACACACACACACACAACTACAATTAGTTTAAGATATCACATACTTGTTTGTCTTCAGGGGCGACCTTAAGATGTAAAATCTTGATTCTGAAAAACATGCACAAATGTACAAAATCACGTAGCCGACAGGTCAAGATGCAGGGCATGCATGTTGCACCCCAGGGTTTCTGTGAGACTATAAACACGAAAAACTAAATCAAACCCCATGAAACGCCACGGCTTCCTCATACACGCTTTAACAAGAGCTGAAGGAACATCAACTAGTTGCCAGGACCCTCTACAGGCAGGACTACACACATACATACATACATGTAAGCACCTTAACATTCCTCCTGCCCCGAGAAGAGCCGTATTTAGCGACCTAACACCGATCACCCGTGTTAGCTTCAGTCACACTAGCGCGCTGTTGCTAGGCACCGACTCTACTCTTACCGTTCAAAGTGGGACCGCTATCGCATAAAAATCAGCAACTCAGCCGCCTGAAATTAGAGCCTCATTACACTAGTAACGGCAAATGGAGGAGCGATGAATCCGTTTTCCAATTAGCTCAATAGATGCCATAAAAGTTTGGAAACCGCCGGAAAACCACCAGTATTTCCGGTTCATGCTTTGCAAAATAAGGGGGCGGTGCACTGGAGCTTCGACTTTAGAGTCGATTAGATGTGTAGTTTTTAATAAATGTACAGTTAAGTTCATGCCGAATAGCGATAACATACTGACAAAATTCAAATTGTAATCTCTCTCTCTCTCTCTCTCTCTCTCTCTCTCTCTCTCTCTCTCTCTCTCTCTCTCTCTCTCTCTTTCATTTACTGATTGTCATTTACTGATTGTCTTGTACTCTTGCATGTGATTAAAACCATTATACAGAATAACATATTATTAAAACATTATTCTTAGGAAAAAATGTACTGTGAAATTTGACAGTAGAATCATGAAGTGGACAAATTACCACCAAAATTCATACTACAACCATGAAATAATTCATGATCAGTTCGTAGTCAACCAAGTTTACAGTTGTACTATGAAAGTTCACAGTAGAACCATCAAGTGGCAAAATGATCATCAAAAATTCATAACAGAACTGTGAACTTCATGGTCAAATTGTGAAAGTTCAAATTAAAACTGTCAAGCCATTCACAGATTTACTATGAAAAGTCACAGTACATTTTTTCCTGGGTTCACACATTCATTTTCATGCAGAACTGGGACCGAACCGGAAGCACAGGATGCAAGGGAAGAACTCTGGACAGGGTGCCAATCCACACAGGGACAAGAATTGAGCCAGGGGCGTCTGGAGCTGTGAGGTGACAGCACGAGCCACTGTGTCGTGGTACTGAAGCACTGAACAAAAAGCACTTGATTAAATCAAATATGAAAACTTAGTGGCGCTCGGATTGCACAATGATCCTATACACTGACCCACCACCAGTGAGATACATGCTTAGTATCCAGGTGGTGCCTTCTGGCTGGGCTTGGCTTTAAGCACTCACAATTGCCTGTGTTTGTTGGAAGAGAGGTCAAACGGAGGATGGAGCTGCAACACTGACCTCTGCTGCGCCCTGTGATAGACCTGCACCCGATACATTCTGCCATAGGCTGTGAAACCCCTGCGACCCTGACTCAAAAAATATGTGCCATGATGGTGAAACAATGGAGGAAATATTGATGAGCTTAAATATTTGAAGAAGAACAACAAGAAGAGTTCACTGAGTGCCTCACAGCTCTAGAGAGCTTGATAAGAGTCCCAACCTTACTGCTCCCTCTGTGGAGTTTGCATATTCTCTCTGTGGGTTTACTGTCACATTTCAAAGACATGCATTAGGTCAGTTAGTGGCTCTACAGTGTCCCTATGTGGTACCAGAAGGTCCAGGGTTCAAATCCCTGCCAAACCTCTGCCAAGCTGCCACTGTTGGGTCCTTGAGCAAGACCCTTAACCCACAAGTGCTTGGATTGTAAGACTGTACCAATTGTAAGTCGCTCTGGATAAGGGCGTCTGCTAAATGCTGTAAATGTAAATGTGAATGTGAGTGAGTGAGTGTGTTTGGGTTTGTGTGCATTCCCCCTGCAATGCCCTGCTTAGCGTTGGTTGAGTGAGATAATACGTGTGTCTGGTAGCTATGTACGTTATAAACAGCAAGATGAGATGAAAAGTCTGGCTTTATACAGTAAAGGAGAGAAACAATCGATGTATTGTATTTCAGATATGCTCATATGCAAACTCTCAAATGAAGGGTTCTCACAGCCACTGAAATGTGAAGTAGGCTACTTTTCAAACTACTAAAATATATTGAGTACAGAGCGCTTTGGGACATCAATTTAAAACATCTGTAATGAGTTCTAGGATTGAGAATAGTACAGAAACAGTCGGTTTTGTATAAAACTGGTAAATTGTTGTGCGTTTAACGGATCCCAGCGTCAGTCACATCCAACCTCAACTCTGTAAACACACCCAGTAGATGACGCTAAAGCACAATTAAGCGATTTGCTAGTTTATTGAAGAAGAAGAAGAGCTGCTGCTGAAGGGCTCGTTATCGTGTGTTTGACATGAGTTAGCTGAGTTTAATGTCGCGAGTGTTTGTATTCGGTGGAACGAAACGCAGGTTTGTTTGCTGTTTGCTCTTTGTGAGAAAGTGTTGCTTTCTGCCAGTGTTTGTAGCGTATGGTCAATGTGTTCTGTACATGTACGTGAACCTGTTCTGTAGAGCTGTTTATCATCAAGTTTAGAGTGAAACTGCGTCTCCTCCTTTCTGGAGAGCAAGGATCGGGATACTTCGTTTGATAGATTTGTTTTTCATAACTTGGATGCACAGCAAATTGGTACCGTGGTGGCCTAGCGGTTAAGATACTGGAACAGGGTTCAAATCCCACCTCTGCCAAGCCACTGTTGGGTCCTTGAGCAAGACCCTTAACCCACAATTGCTTGGATTGTAAGACTGTACCAATTTGGACAGCTTACTTACAGTGCTATCATCAAACATACTTGCACCTGTTCAGATTTAGTCACCTTCCTTAGTTTATCTATTACATCTGTATTTGCCACACATGGTTTCCTTTCCTCAGATTTTAACCTGCTTTTTTCTGAGGGAACCTATCATGGAGAACACAGAGCATAGGCGTAAGGGTTCCCTGCATGGGATGCCAGGCCATCGCAGTGTGGGCAGACAGGTGATCCATCTCTATTCCCTCAGACATAAGTCTGCATATGATTCCAGTCCGGTCCAGAAGGCACCACTTAAACTCAACCCATATTAGACTGCTGTGCTACCCGATTTCCCAATGATGAGTTGGTCAGCATATCTGAAAACCCTGAAACAATGATCTGGCCTGTTTCCCACAAACATCAGAGTACTGACATCACTACTTTCACTATCATTGGCTTTAACTAGTTTGTAACTATGATGGATATTTTCTAGGTGAAAATGAGCGGTGGTTTGGCTCCAAGCAAAAGCACCGTTTACATTTCCAATCTGCCATTTTCACTCACCAATAATGACCTGCATAAGGTAAGAACTGCAAGCAACCCTTTGAAGAATAGTCTGTTAATGTAATGATCTCATCCCATGGTATGTCATTTCACTGTTTGAGTGACAGTAACTGTACAAATGAATCACAGATAGCAGCATAAACTTAAAGGAAGTACAGAGAGCTTCAAATCTGAGCTTTCACCTTATTTACATTTCGGAAAACACACAGCACGCAGCTACTGTAGATACAATACTACAGCAACTTCTGCAGAACATTTCAGTATTTTGCTTAAACATGCATAGAGCTAAGAATGGCATTCCAATAATTAGTGTTGGCGATTGCTTAATAATTAGGCGCCGGTACTGACGCTTACACACAGTATCGGTAATAGAGAGCACCGATACCAGGAAGAGGCTGCTGATGCCCATCGTCCCCTTCCTCGTGGAATTATAAGGTTCTATCCAGTGTTAATTTTGTTGACATATGGTTTTCGTCATAGTTTCCGTCAATGACCCTTTGTTTCTAATGAAAACAAGACGATGGCTAAACTAAAATGAATGAAAAATGACAAAAACTAGGACAAAATGAGATGACACGTTTGTCAATGAATAAAAACAAGACGAAAATGTTTGGCAGAGACGACATCCAATCAGATCTGACAAGAAAAGATCCAATCATAACTTGAGTATATGTGGAAAGGCGGGATGAGTTGGGTAGCGATCCAATCAGTAATGCTGTAAGACACAGACGTTTGATCCGACCCCGGGAAGCTCGTACTAGCTAACAATGTCAACAGCTGGGAGAAAGAGGAGAGTCGATATATGGACACGTTTCTCATTTGATATAAAGGAAAACAAGACTCTTTACAAACCGTGTGGGGCGAAAATCTCCGGTAAAACCACAACAAAGCTTAGACTACATCTGCAGGCATGTCGTCCTGAAACTGCGCTCAAGCTCTCAGCTCCTAAATGCAAATAAAGTATCGATTAAAATATGCTTTCAGTTCGTGATGTGGAAATATTTAGTCTAAAAAGTGTTCATATTATAATTAAGGAGTTTTCGGGTAACATAACTCCATTTTATACTGTAATTATGAATAAATGCATATAGAGCATGCACATATATCCGATCTTCTGATCTTACATGTTTAGTAAAGCTCATAATATATCATTTATTCTGATTGGATTATATTCTCCAATATCTCATGAGTGTCCACACCGAACTTGAAGCAGAAATTGAGTGATGACCACTTCAGTGTCTACTTTTAATATCAGTGCATGCATGTAGATGTTTCAACTTAAAAGGAAATGTTAAAACAGAATTTACACATTGCAACGTTTGCATTTCATATTTTAGTCAAATAAAGCTCTGTAGATTTAGTCGACTATCATTGTATTATAATTAGTCGACTAGACTAAAACTAAAAACAATTCAGATGACTAAATTATGACTAAAACTAAATCACATTTTAGTCAAAAGACTATGACTAAAACTAAATTAAAATTTGCTGTCAGAGTGAACACTGGTTCTGTCTGAAATTTTTTTTCAAAATTTAGTTTAATCAAACTAAAGGCAGTCTATAACAAGTGGAACGCTGTAAATATCAGTATTTATAGGCACCCATCGAGTAGTTAAGTTAGAAAGAGTTGGTATTGGTAGTCGGTATTGGCCGATACTTGAGTTTCAGGTATTGGTATTGGAAGGAAAAAAGCGGTATCGGTGCATCCCTACCGATAATCATTTAGGGTTAATAAATGTGGACTAACTTTTACAGCCTTGCTAGATATATTTGACAGGTGACACCCTTCTAATTAGAATTTTTGTGTTTGAGACGTACAGGTGGTTGCTTTCATCAGCTGAGCAGCTGAATATGACAACAATGTATTGGCTGCAATCCAGTACTGTTACCATCTGAATTTACTAGAACATTTTTATTGTACAACTGCACTAGTCCTACACGTCAGGCTCATTTAGAGAGACCGGTTAGCTAACACATCTTTGGAATGCGGGAGGAAATCTAAGTAGCCAGAGCAAACCCATACAGACATGGGGAGGACATGAAAATATCTTATGGGCCGGGTCAGGATTGAACCTGACTGGAGCTGTGAGGCTACAGCGATACACTGCACTGTGTCTCCATGGTGTCACAGTCATTAAAGAAGGACACTTTCAGTTAGCCTAATCCATGTATGGTACTTGTAACCTGTTTCAAGTGGAAATGGTTTGGATTGGGATGGCAGTGAGGCATGGACATGTTTTTTGAAACAATACAAATACAGCGGACCATAATCCAGGACAGTAAGCGCGATCTAAAGGAGGGTTGTCCTTGCTCTAATGTACTTTATTTACGCATTTTAAAGTCCCTTAATCGATTTCCTTTGATTTTCTCCTAATAAGTGATCTACCCTGGAACACATCATGTATATCAAACAATGAGCATGGATTAGGTAGGATTGCGAGTTGGGAAAAAATGACATTTGAAAATGTTCTTGGGCTCTGAATGATACATTTTGTTAGATGTATAGACTTTTAATATGTTGCGTTGCCTTCTTTGAAAGTGTTTCCTTATCTTGAATTTAATTTTCCCATAGCTGTGCAGTAAATATGGAAAAGTCGTCAAGTAAGTATGCCTTTTGAACAGAAATCGACTACGAAACAAGTACATGTGTATGACTGTATGGGCACATGAATATTGTTCTCATTGCTTCAAGGGTCACCATTGTCAAAGACAAGCAAACACGGATGAGCAAGGGTGTTGCGTTTGTGCTGTACCTGGACAGAGAGTCGGCCCATAATTGTGCTCGCTCCCTAAACCACAACCAAGTATGTTTATGATCAGGAAGCCATTTATTGGGCTATTTATATTTTGACTACAGTTTACGTTTTTGTGACTGATTTTTCAGTGCAGACAAGTATACATTGTCACTCCTCTTTGCAGCTGTTTGGTAGAACGGTAAAGGCCAGCATTGCTATCGATAACGGGAGAGCTGCCGAGTTTATTCGGAGGAGAACCTACACTGACAAGTCCAAGTGTTATGAGTGTGGAGTAAGCTGTGCTTTATTCCATTCGGCTTTCGGTTCTTATTAACCCTGGTTTTGTATTCTGTTGAACAGGTGTACCTAATAAAGCGTATGTAAATATTAACAGTAAGTGCAGTTTGTTATTAGAATGGGCCAGCAAGGGATTTGTGATGTTTATACCTGAGTGAGTAGAATCCTTCCAAAAAATATTTCTGCTTTATTCATGTAGGCCTGTGGCCCATACATGTGGCCTGTTACCCCTATGTGCTAATGCGAGTGGCCCAAAGACCAGCTTTTCACCACTGCTAAGGCCCTGCTAATAAAAACCTGGGTAACCAATGAGGCTTTTGTGCTGTGCACTGAATTGATCAAATGTCAAGTTAAATTGAAACGTTAATCATGTCATTGTAGGAAGATGGTCACCTAAGCTACGCCTGTCCAAAGAATTTGCTTGGAGAAAGAGAGCCACCACCTAAAAAGAAGAAGAAGAAGAAGATAAAGCATGTCGAGGAGGCGTAAGTAGCAGAATGGTAACTGCAGTAATGGGACTTGTTTGGTTGTTTACATTGTCTCAGTTTAGAATTGATTTTTCTCTTCAGTGAGCCAGAAGGAAGTGAGGAAGAGGGAGAAGACCCTGCACTTGACAGTTTAAGCCAGGCAATTGCATTCCAGGTCAGTTAATCAAGGTTTTTCCTTTTAGACCTTTTTCTTCTCCCGATTTTTTTTTTTGCCTGTAATTCAGTAATAATGCACATCTAAATACTGTCAATAAAGCCAAAACCATGGCAAAAAAATATGATCTTAAATCAGTACAAAATGCACTGACTGGTATGAGTTTTTTTAACTGCAACACAAGCATGAGCTAATAAAACCACATATCCTTTTTTCAGCCAAGCCCTGCTATCTGATTGTACCTTGCTTTGGAAAATGGTTCGGATAGCAAATATTTGGGTAGTGGGAGCTCTGTTCCTTTATGTCTTATGACAAAATTCTTAGTTCATTCCGAGTTACTGTCTTGTCATTTATTTCCGTATTGACTAGGGCTCCCATCTCTCTACCATGTACCTCTTGTGAACTACCAGGCTTGGGTTGCAGTTTCCTGCAGCTGTTCCTTCAATTTATTTATTTAACGTCTCGTCGACGTCAGTGGCTGTTCACGACAGGGACGAGGTTGTATCAATACTAGTCGGACACATTCATATTGGGCCGATTTAGTGCAGCCAAATAACCTACACGCGTCTTTGGACTGTGGAAGGAAACCAGAGCACCCAGAGTAAACCTGGACATGGGGAGTCCAAGGATGGGGTATTAGATAGCAAATGTTTTGTGCTGTGTGTGTGTGTGTGTGTGTGTGTATACAGTGGGGCAAAAAAGTATTTAGTCAGCTAATGATTGTGCAAGGTCTCCTACTTAGAAAGATGAGAGAGGTCTGTAATTTTCATCATAGCTACACTTCAACTATGTGAGACACAATGAGAAAAATAAAATCCAGGAAATCATATTGTAGGATTTTTAAAGAATTTAATTGTAAACATGATATTCTCCCAATCCTCTTCTGGATCATCCATATGCTCTCTGGCAAACTTCAGACGGACCTGGACATGTACTGGCTTAAGCAGGGGGGCACGCCTGGCACTGCAGGATCTGAGTCCCTCTCGGTGTAGTGTGTTACTGATGGTAGCCTTTGTTACTTTGGTCCCAGCTCTCTGCAGGTCATTCATCAGGTCCCTCCGTGTAGTTCTGGGATTTTTGCTCACTGTTCTCATGATCATTTTGACCCCACGGGATGAGATCTTGTGTGGAGCCCCAGATCGAGGGAGATTATCAATGGTCTTGTATGTCTTCCATTTTCTTACAATTGCTCCCACAGCTGATTTATTCACACCAACCTGCTTGCCTATTGTAGATTCACTCTTCCCAGCCTGCTGCAGGTTTTTTTTCACACCAACCTGCTTGCCTGTAGCAGATTCACTCTTCCCAGCCTGCTGCAGGTCTACAGTTTTCTTCCTGGTGTCTTTCGACAGCTCTTTGGTCTTGGCCATGGTTGAGTTTGACTTTTATACAGATAACGAGGTCAAACAGGTGCTATTAATAAAGGTAATGAGTGGAGGACAGAAGAGCTTCTTAAAGAAGATGTTACAGGTCTGTGAGAGCCAGAAATCTTGCTTGTTTGTTGGTGACCAAATACTTATTTTCCACCATGATTTATAATTAAATTCTTAAAAAATCCTACAATGTGATTTCCTGGATTTTTTTTTCTCATTTTTCCCCACTGTGTGTGTCTGTGTGTCTGTGTGTCTGTGTGTCTGTGTGTCTGTGTGTCTGTGTGTGTGTGTGTGTGTGTGTGTGTGTGTGTCTGTGTGTGTGTGTGTTTTCAATATAACAGGTGCTAGAGGCACGGATAACGAATTAAATGCGTCTATGCAAATATGTTATATTATGGTAACTCCATAATGACCCATATTTGAGAGGGTAACACCATGTGTAAGCCCGTTCTAAAGCATTTCCTCTTATCGTTCACAGCAAGCTCGAATGGAAGAGGAAGAGAAGCGAAAGAAACCGGTTACAGGAGATTTGAGCCAGGCTTCCACATCGGACGACTCTCATAAACCCAGGATCAAAAAGAGCACCTACTTCAGTGATGAAGAGGAGCTCAGTGACTGATCAGCTTAAGATGCATCTTGTTTTCAATTATGAGGATAATATTAATACACATGTCAAAGCAACTGTTAAATTTGTCAGACGCTGTAACAGAAAGATGTCCTGTGTTCAAATCGCATGGTCTGGGACGTCGTGGACTTTCAGTGCGGCTGCAAAGCAATTTCTTCTGAATTCTGTAGGATCTTTTTAGTAAATTTCTCACTTTTAATGTACATATACAGGTACTCCCAATGTTATGACGGCCCAACTTAGGATGGGAATCTGATAATACATGTAAATACACATTCAGCAGAAACTGTACTGTAATTTTGAATTTCGAAGTCTTCCTGGGCAAGCAACACACAGTAAGATATTCTCCTGCACCCTGTCCATGGTAAATGAGGAACCCGGCAGTGTGTGACGTAAGGAGTAAGAGACGGGAGTGATGAGCCCTGGGAAATGTAGTGAGGAAAAGCTGTGGTCTCAATGATCTTTTTGTTTTTCACCTTCAATACATTATTCAATAAATGTATGAGACATTCAATACTTTATTATAAAATAAGCTTTGCCCAACAGCAGTTTAATGTATGTGTTTAAGCATGTGTAATGTATATATTAATGAATAAATTCGATTTGGGGTGAATTTGTCAGAATGTATCCCCATTGTAAATCGGCTACCTGTATTGCTGCAAGTTAACTACTATAATAGTAATGTACTGCTTATGTTCTTCGATTGAGAGACGAGTGAATAAATTTCTCATTTCTTTTGCTCCATGTCATCAGAGGCAGTGTCATTTGGACTCGTGGCTCCGTGTTTGACATGTGATTTTCTGGGTTAGAGACTGAAAGAGTGTATTGTACATTGTGCAGCTAAAAGTACACATGTGGACACAATTGTTGGTAGCCCTCAGTTAATGAAAGAAAAACCCACAATGGTAACAGAAATAACTTTTAATCTGACAAAAGTAATAATAAATACAAAGTCTATGAAAAGGAACAAATGAAAGTCAGACACTGCTTTTCAACCATGCTTCAACAGAATTATTTAAAACAATAATCTCATGAAACAGGCCTGGACAGAAATGATGGTACCCCTGAAAAATGTGACCAAAGGGACATGTTAAATCAAGGTGTGTTCACTAATTAGCATCACAGGTGGCTACAAACTTGTCAGTGGGCCTATATATAGGGCTTCAGGTAGTCACTGTGCTGTTTGGTGACAAGCTGTGTACCACACTCACCATGGACCAGAGGAAGCAAAGGAAAGAGCTGTCTCAGGACAATAGAAAGAACATTATAGACAAGCATGTTAAAGGTAAAGGTTATAAGACCATCTCCAAGCAGCTTGATGTTCCTGTGACTACAGTTGCATATATTATTCATGGGACTGTAGCCAACCTCCCTGGACGTGGACGCAGGAGGAAAGTTGATGACAAATCAAAGAGACGGATAATACGAATGGTAACAAGAGAGCCAAGAAAGACTTCTAAAGAGATTAAAGGTGAACTTCAAGCTCAAGGAACATCAGTGTCAGATCGTACCATCCGTCGGTGTTTGAGCCAAAGTGTACTTAATGGGAGACGACCAAGGAGGACACCATTGTTGAAAACAAAACATAAAAAAGCCAGACTGGAATTTGCCAAACTACATGTTGACAAGCCACAAAGCTTCTGAGACAATGTCCTATGGACAGATGAGACAGAAATGGAGCTTTTTGGCAAGGCTCATCAGCTCTATGTTTAAGGACGAAAAAATGAAGCATAACAAGAAAAGAACACCGTCCCTACTGTGGAACATGGAGGAGGCTCTGTTATGTTCTGGGTCTGCTTTGCTGCATCTGGCACAGGGTATCTTGAATCTGTGCAGGGTCCAATGACGTCTCAAGACTATCAAAGAATTCTATTGAGAAATGTGCTGCCCAGTGTCAGAAAGCTTGGTCTCAGTCACAGGTCATGGGTTTGGTAACAGGATAATGACCCAAACACACATCTAAATACACCCAAGAATGGCTAAGAGGAAAACACTGGACTATTCTGAAGTGGCTTCTATGAGCCCTGACCTAAGTCCTATTGAGCATCTTTGGAAGGAGCTGGAACATGCCGTCTGGAAAAGGCACCCTTCAAACCTGAGACAGCTGGAGCAGTTTGCTCATGAGGAGTGGGCCAGAATACCTGCTGAGAGGTGCAGAAGTCTCACTGACAGATACAGGAATCGTTTCATTGCAGTGATTGCCTCAAAAGGTTGTGCAACTAATACTAAGCTAAGGGTACCATCATTTCGGTCCAGGCCTGTTTCATGAGTTTATTTTTTAAATAATTCTGTTGAAGCATGGTTGAAAAGCAATGTCTGACTTTCATTTGTTCATTTTCATATAGACTTTGTATTTATTATTACTTTTGTTAGATTAAAGTTATTTCTGTTACCATTGTGGGTTTTTCTTTCATTAACTGAGGGGTACCAACAAGTTTGTCCATGTGTGTATATGAGCTTTATGGACGTCCCATTCCAATAACATGGGCCTTTAACAGCTTAACTTTTCTGAAAAGGCTTTCTACTAGATGTTGGAGGGTGTCTGTCCCAATGTGAGCCCATTCAGTGAAAGGAGCATTTGTCAGGTTAGGCACTGGAAGCTGAGAGGCCCTGGCTCATGACTGATGATGGTTCAATTAACCCTAAAGGTGTTCATTGGGGTTGAAATGAAGGCTCTGCGCAGTTCCTTCACAAACCGTCAAACCATATCTTTATGGACCTTGCTCTGTGCACGGGAGCACAGTCATCCTGGAGCAGATAAAGGGCTTCCCCAAACTGTTAGCACAGCGTTGGAAGAATAGAATTCTTGGTTGTATCAGTAACTTTACCCTTCACTGCAACTAAGGGCCTTAGCTCAAACAGCCCCAGACAATTAACCCTCCTTCACTAGCCTTTACAGCTGGAATTATGCATTTCCGTGGGTAGAGCTCTCTTGACATGCACCAAAACCTAGATTTATGTATAAAGTTTCCAGATTTGTGATTCACCAGTCATGAGGTTTTCACTTCTCAAGAGTCCGGCGACTACCTGTTTTACAGCATTTTCCAGGTGCGCAGCCATGATAATGCGTTTCATGAACCCCACATGCAGTTCTTGTGTGGATGTTACTTCTAAGGCACTTCTAAGGTTAAGGCAGCAACACCTCTGTTGCTTCATGACCGAACTGGAGTTTCTCCTTAGATGCTTCCCTTTCATAATAACAACATTACAGTTCCACTGCAGAAATTTCAGGAACTGACTTAAAGTGACGTCCTACGACAGGTTTAGAGTAGTTTTTATATGCGTTTTACCAATGGGTGTGGCTGAAACACCAACACATTCCAGTGGTTAATGTATGTTTTCAGCCTAATACAGTTGATTCTTGAGGACGCCTGTAGTAACTTGTAATCTAAGCACTTTGATAATGGAAGCGCAAACCATATGGTTTTGGTTTTTCTGATTTTAAAGTCTTGGTTTGACTGGGACTGTGTATAGCAGAGGATGAGAGCATTGCGCAGGGAGGCATCACTCCATCGATGAGGAAGGAGCAGGTCACAAGGATGTTGGCTGACGTCACTGGCCGACGGTAAGTTGGGAGGCTAGTCCGCTTGTTAGAGATTGCGGTCCGTGTCCCCATGAATAAGCAGAAAAAGAAGAGAAAGAAATCATGCCAGGCCATTAGCAAGACGGCAGGAGTCAGTGGACAGGTGTAGACCGCTGAGATGAGTTAATTTCTTATCCCAGCCACACTTGTGTTGTCGGCATGTCTTCACGATAGGATTTGGAGGAGAGAAATCTCAGACTGCTAACAGCCGGCCTGGTGCTGGTTTCCGACTTGGCTGAGATCGCGCGTCCGCCTCCCTGCTCCTCCCGGCAGGACGGCGGCGGAGGCGGAAGAAAGGGGAGAAAGGGTTGGACAGGGGAGATGGCTGCGGGCGGAGGACAGGGTGAAACGGTGAGCAGTACCGCGCGGAGGTGGAGCGGCTTACGCGCGAGCTTGCCGACGCCAACCGGGAGAAGATCCGCGCGGCAGAATGCGGACTGGTAGTGCTGGAGGAGAACCAAACCCTCAAGCAGCAGTATGCTGAGCTGGAAGCCGAGCAGGAGACTCTGAGGCAGGAGCTAGAGCAACTGAAGGAGGTAACCGAACACCCCTGAATTTATTTCAGAGAATTGTATGGTCCGTATCTGTGTCCACCCGTTGCAGCATCATGGAACAGGTCCAGCTGTGATGTTATTGTGCGTGTTAGCTGCTAATAGTATTGGTTCTTCAAAGCTTGTGAAGGACTGAAGATGCTGCAGGTTTATTGCAGTAGAGACTTGATAAGGGTTGGTCCTTGTTTGTGCGCCAGACTGCATGCTGGGTTTTATTTCTAAGGAATACATATAAAAATAAAAAACAAATGATAGTAACAGTAAAATAATACTTGCAGTTAAAAAGTGTATAATGAGTGAAATATGAAAACTTGACTAAACCAGGATAGTCCTGGCTTGATAATAATACATACACACACGTATATAGGTGCTGGGAGCAGTGGTTCCATGAGGGCACACACACACATGGCAAACAGGCTCCGGGCAACCCAGACAGACCACCAGTAGAGAGGATTGTTTGATCCACCGACAAGCACGAGCTGCTCCCACAGTTTCGTTGTCAAGATCCAGACACAGGTGGCACCTTCACTACACACCCCTGTTTCTACTTGGAGCATTTCCAGGTGCTTAGCAGAAGGAAATCTGATGGCTTGTGCCTGGCTCTGCACTCTCGCTAGCTTTAGCTTTAACCTCTTTGCCTTTCTTAGCTTTGTCAAATTCCACATATTCAGCGAGGTGATGCTGTTTGAAACTTCTAAAATTCATGTGAGATGAGGGAGAGAGGCCTTCAGTTGCTTAGAAGTTACCCTGGGGTCCTTTGTGACCTCACCAACTATTACTCTATTACTTGCTCTTGGAGTGATCTTTGTTGGGCGACCACTCCTGGGGAGGGTAACAATGGTCTTGAATTTCCTCCATTTGTACACAATCTGGCTGACTGTGGATTGGTGGAGTCCAAACTCTTTAGAGATGGTTTTGCAACCTTCCAGCCTGATGAGCATCAACAACTCTTTTTCTTTATCTACTTTTAGGACTTGTGTGAAAATCTGATGATGTTTTAGGTCATATTTATGCAGAAATATAGAAAATTCTAAAGGGTTCACAAACTTTCAAGCACCACTGTATATGAGTTACAACTACCGGTGATCACGCTAAAAAAAGAGGTTAGTGACATTTGACTCCATCATGGGAACTGATCTGTGGCATATCTTTGTATATATAGTCATACCGCACAGCCCTAAACTGAACCACTGTAACCCAGGGAATGCCTGTATTGGAAATTAAAACATATGGTCCATGACAAGGCTCCATCCTGCAAAGTTAATGTCAACCACTATTCGGGAAAGTTAGAACCAACTTGATATAGAATATGTTTTTTCATTAGTGAAGTCCATGACTCAAATAATTCAGGCTGTCATAAAAGCCTGATGAGGAGCAAAGGAGGAACAAAGTACTGAAAATTATGATTGATGATTTCATATTTCTATTTTTAGCATTAGGTGAGTCCATAATTAGTTCCTCTACTTCATCTGGAAAAAAGAAGTCATTAATTAAAATAATTGGTTGGTTGGTTAAGATGGTCTTCTGTTAAGTTCACCCTTTTGCTGTCTTTGGGGGCATCTTAGGAAATCAGTTGTAACCCCAAAGTGTCTAAAATACTCTTAAAATGAACTTGCAGATGCCCTTGTTCTTCGTTTTTATCACACCAATGATAAATGTCTTATAATTTATGGGTATCCTTTATAACTGAAAACTTGCACAGGATGCAATTAAGTTTTGTGATATTTGTATGGAGATATTAAGAATTAAGTCTCCTGAGCAGTTTTCACAATTGATACATGCTGTGTCTCTATATATCATTTCCAACCACTGTCTCACACAGGCCTTTAGCCAGACATACTCCATCCAGAGGAAAGTAGCAGAGGATGGTGAGACCAATGAGGAGGCGCTTCTTCAGGAGTCAGCTACCAAGGAGGCCTATTATATGGGCCGTTTGCTGGACCAACAGGCTGAACTACAGCAAAGTCGCTCTCAGGCCTCCAATATCCAGGCAGAGAATGACAGGTTGGGCAACATCCTACAGGAACTTCGAGAGGTAGGCTATACTGCAAGATAATTAGCCATTGTTGTGTTGATACGAGTTTTTGGTCATACCACCCAGCACTACTGCAAGAGCATCTCCCAATTACAGAACTATAACCCACAGAATTGTTTATTTGTGATGTAATAATGAGACTAAAGCATGAGATCTTGGGAGTCATGTCAACAGTAGCCGTCACTGCACAGAACTTGAAGAACACATAAAGACTGTATACAAGCAGTGTCCCAAATCCATGGCAAAAGTAAACAATCAGCGGCAGAACGAACAGAGTTTTTGGACTTGGACCACAAGTATGTGCAGTAACACGCGAGCGAAGGCAAGCCAACGCCAAAATGGGCAAAGTGGACAAACCTCTAAAGCAAGATCCGAGATGAACGTCAGAGCATGGCAGCGTTTCGAAAGAGTGTCAAATCATTTATGAAAGTGAGTTTTCAAAACGAATTTTCATACGAACTTTAAAAGATCACGAAGCGCGGCCACAAGGCACAACACAAACTAACACTCCTACAGGCAGACTCCAAACGTCAGCAACCTCACATAACATTCACACACACAGAAAGGGACAAAATACAATAATTTGAACAATCTACAGCACAGATCATAACACTTGAGGATATAGGAAAGAACATTGATATATAAATTGTATTCATATGTCCATGAATCTGGTGCATTTGTAAAGTTCATTTATAAACCACAGACGTATTTTCTTCTTAGTTGGAATGAAAGCCTGCAGCCAAATAGGCCATTTGGAGATTGAAGTTCCTCAAGTCTGAATAAATTACATGTAAGACAGATTAGATAGATCTACACCATCAGACATTACTGTGGCAGTAAAAATATGGACTGATTCAGTTATTTCCCAGGCAGCTATTTAGCATAGTTTGTGCACATTATACATGTCAACATAGAGGTGCACTACTAACTCACAGAAACTGGTACACTTTAAACACATTAGCTGACCATAACCATGTCTTTGGTATGTGGGGGGACAACTAAAGAACATGCAAACTCCACACAGGCAGCGGCCAGGCCAGCATGAGGACTATCTGGAATCGGCTGTTTATTGAAGAGCTAAGCGCCAGAGCTACTCTGTTGTTTGCTGCACAGATCAGGGGGGTATTTCAGAAAGCAGGTTTAATAATCCCTGAGTTCAAATCTGAACTCTGGGTTGACCAATCCAGAACTGTCCAACTCAGAGTTTTCGGTTTCAGAAAGGGAGATAATGGTTAGTTCCGTCAACTTCGAGTTACTTTAACCCTGAGTAAAGCTCGTGCACGAGGAGATACAAAGCCCTCATCAATGGAACGCAGATAACATGGATCAGCAGGGCAATGGGAGAAAAAACCGGGCTCAATCCTCGCACTTCAACCCAGTGGAGTTAGAAATAGGTGCGTATATATAATTAGAGCATATATTTAGGAAAAAAATAATACAGTAGCCAAATTACGTGCGCTGGCGTGGCAAAAAATGCTGCCCGAGTCAATGGCGTGAGTAATAGCTGAAAAAAAGTTTTATTCCGAGTGTTCCACTTATTTTATTTTACGTGTGTGCGCATGTTAATATTTATGCAGGTGCAACCCAACAAGCACAAAATGCAGCTACTTATCAGGAACTGAAGATGAAACACAAAATATAGCTCAAACGAGTAAGGTATAATATCATTACATGCAATCGTGATGTTGTTTAGCTACCCTACATAATTAAATAATACTCAGTGGTTATGTCATATATGTAAGTAGCTAGTGAAATTTCCTAAGAGAGAAAAAAGTAAATTGTTCAGCCAGCCATTCCAACAGTATTTCAGATTATCTATTTCAAAGCAACACCTACATGCCTTTATACATACAAGTCTCCCACTTTGTTCAATGTTGGATGTGTTCAAATTTGACCTCCATTATAGCCAATAGAAAAAGGGTGAGGGCCAAAAAACAGGTGGAGGTCCACCACCACCTCTCACAGAGGCTGAAGAGATGGTTTTCATTCAAAACACTGGGTGACCTGTTGCTGAAGGCATCCCTGGAGGAAGCTCATCTGACGCAGCCACCCCCCAGGACCCAGTGGTCTACTGTACGTAAGAGGGTAGTTATTCAAATATATATATATAGGATATAAACTTATGTACATTCATCACTTTGCCACTGTGGGATCAGTGATGCCCACCCATCCATTACTAGACACAACTTGGCACACAGATTTTCTTGTAGCAGTACAATTTTTTCAAACAAAAGTCCAGTTAGGTACATTGTCCTGTTCAAATCAGTAAAATTAGTTAAAGTTATAATTTAACTGTCTAGTCTTCTCCGTTTTCTACCAGTTACTGTTGGTGTAATCTGGTGGACCCATAACAGAGCTCCATGCAGGTGTAAGTACCTTCAATACTCCACAAAAAATTGTTCAAAATTGTTGAGGAAGCCTTGTCAGCTGCCACAGAGAGGGAAGATACAGAGGGGCCTACTGAGGTTTACACCTTGAAAATCACATCTCACAGTTGATCATACAGAGTGCTGCTGGAAATTACAATCTAGAAGAAGGTCCATCCACCTCCACAGAACAATGTACCGCAGTAAGATGTGTTTCAGAATTGGCCCATGACTTAGAACTGGCACTGTGGTATTCAATGTCAATTTTTGTGTTCCTGTAGCTCCCCGTAAAAGGTGTATTTTTAGAAACAAATTGAAAAATCTAATTTAGAAATGGATCACATAAGGCTGCAGATATAAAAGACAATAACAGAAATACAACTGCTGGAACATCAGTTAAAGGTGGATGAGGTGCCCACAGGTGGATGATTTTACTTGTTTGAAGAGCAAGATATTAACCTCTGTACTGCATTTGTACTTGCAGGAAATAAAGACATAATAAAAAGACAGGCATATTGTTTGTATTTGACACTGGGGAGGTGATAGGCTAATCAGTAATGATGGTAGCAGATTGTGTCTCTCACTGCTTTTGAATCTCGTGCATCAGTGATGTGGTCAGGATTTATTTCAGGATTGGTCACTGGATGAGTGGGACATTGTCTGATCACCAGTCATTGAGATCCCCAATGCTCATCTCTACCCTGGCTCGTCCTGCAGTGAATCAAGTTATAACATTGCTGTGGGTCAGGATCAGGGCAAGGGGTCAGCAAATATGGCTGGCAGGGGAACCTTCTTTCTGTAATTACCAGACTCTCCTATGATAGATAATACAAGGATACAGTTTAAATTATCAGTGGCAAATAGAACTAAATATTGATTATGAGAGGATATGGTTATATGTACTGTATGTATTCACCAGGGTCAAATCTAGCACTCACTGTTCACTCATGAAAACTTTACAAGTCATCAGAATCAGAATAGAATCAGAATATCTTTATTGTCATTATACCGGGTATAACGAAATTAAGGTGCCCTACTTTGCGGTGTAAACAGACAAGAAAAGAAAAATAGAAGAAAGATTACAGAAAATATCCTTCACAAAAGAAACCGTAGAAAAATATATATATAAAAGAAAAGAGTTTAAAAAACACAATGATAAAAAAACAAAAAAACACAGCGACACAGATTGCACACAAAAAATGAATAAATAAAGAAATTGCACATTTCCCTAGTAACATTGAAAATGTAGAAAATGTAAATGTTTCACAGTCCCATATTTTATTTAAAAAAAACGGATTAAATAGAGTTATAAGGAGTTATTTAGAGCCCGAACTGCTGTGGGGTAAAAGCTATTCCTGAGCCGGTTGGTCCTTGTTTTAATTGAACTGTAACGTCTACCTGATGGTAGTAGCTGCAATAGTTGGTGACCGGGGTGAGAAACGTCCATAATAATTTTGTGGGCTCTCTGAAGACAACGAGAGCTGTGTAGATCCTCCAGGGTTGGTAGAGAACACCCAACGATCTTTTCCGCAGACCTCACAATCCTATGTAGTTCCTTTTTGTGTGCTGCTGTGCAGCTGGAGAACCACACACAGAGTCCCTGAGTGAGGATGCTCTCTACAGTGGAACGATAGAAGGACACCAGCAGTCTCTGAGTAATGTTGTTCTTCCTGAGAATCCTCAGAAAGTAGAGTCTCTGATGTGCCCTCTTTGTAAGTTCCTTGGTGTTCACACCCCAGGTGAGGTCCTCCTCGATATGAATACCCAGGAAGCGAAAATATGTGACTCTTTCTACACAGCTCCCATTGATGGTTAAAGGTTGGATTTCTTTTCTCACCTTTCTGAAATCAATGACCAGCTCCTTCGTCTTTGATGTGTTCAGACGTAGGTTGTTTTCTGTGCACCATAATGACAGCCGTTCCACTTCGTCCCGGTAGGCTGTCTCGTCGTCTCCGGAGAGGAGTCCTAGAATGGTAGTATCATCTGCGAATTTGACTATGGTGTTGCTGGTATGAGCAGTGGTGCAGTCATGAGTGTAGAGGGTGTAAGCAGTGGACTCAGCACACAGCCCTGAGGGGAACCCGTGCTAAGGCTAATGGGTGTAGAGGTGTGAGGTCCTACTCTAACCCTTTGTCTGCGCCCCGTCAGGAAGTCTTTGATCCATAGACAGGTTTGATAAGGCAGACCCAGGTCCAAACAGTTTTGCAAATCAGTCTGTGAGGGATAATGGTGTTAAGGGCAGAGCTATAATCCACAAAAAAGGAGCCGGGCGTTAGGTTCCCTGTTGTTCCAGGTGGTGTAGGGTTGTGTGAAGGGCAGTAACCACTGCATCTTCTGTAGATCTGCCAGCCCTATATGCAAACTGATATGGGTCGAAGTTGGATGGAAGAAATGAAAGGATGTGATTTCTAACCAGTTTCTCAAAGCATTTCATTACCACCGGTGTTAGAGCAACCGGCCGGTAGTCATTAAGGCTGATGATCTGAGATTTCTTTGGTATCGGGACTATAGGTGAGGATTTTAAACAGGCTGGAATGATTGACTGTGAAAGTGACCTGTTTAAAGATCCTTGTGAGAATCCCCGCAAGTTGATCAGCACAGTCTTTTAGCACACACCCAGTAATACCATCCGGGCCCGCAGCCTTTTTAGGATTGGTAGACTTTAATGTGTGCCTTACCACATCCTCCTTCACAGTGAGGGTAAACACGGTGTTACTGCTGACAGTCGGGTGCAATAAAACATTTTCCTGCGGCTCCTCAAAACGTGCAAAGAAGATGTTAAGCTCCTCCGCCAGCGTAGCATCGCCCTCTGTTAACCCACGACTGTTCTTGAAGTTTGTGAGGTGCTGTACTGCCTGCCAGACTTGCCTTGTGTTGTCATGCACAGACCCAGGCCACTTTGCATCCATGTTGCTGATGATGTGGGCTGTATCACATATGATCTTCATACTGCAGAACAGTAATTAACTGCAGTGGCTGTATTGTGATTTGTATTCCATTTGTAATGCAAAATTGCTATTATTTAGGCCTACCTGCACATTAATATTGTGGGAAACCTTCCTATTCACTTAATCTCCTTCATTTAGCAGAGCGTGCCATCTGTGCAGCCAATGACGCTTGGAAACCTTAAAATCATACTAATATTAAAATCATAGTAACTGATTCAAGTCTCAAAGTTTGATATTAAATACATTTCTTGTTGTTTAGACTGATATCTGAAATTCTGTGGGATTCTTCTTTGATCAGGCTTAGGCTCACCACAAAGGTTTATAGTAACCGTTTTAATGCAAGCGTGTGACAGCCCGACAGACAGCTGCTTTAGAATATGCTCAGCATCACTGATTTTGTATCGAAAACTACACAAAGAATTTGCTCCGAACTCAGGGCGTGTCCACGGAGGGTCATATGAGCGATTGACAGCGGAGAAGATAGTTAATAGAAATGATGGACTGTGCTGAGAAACGCTAAGGCTCACACAGTCATCAGGGAACGAGGAAACATTAAAGCGGGGTCTGATCAGCCTCTCCCGATGGACATTTCTCCGTAGTGTTTGTGCTTCGACGTGATAAAAACTCTGGGTTGGTTTAAGTAAACCTGCTATCGAGCAGGTTAGCTTCACGGAGTATGTTGCCGGAGTAACTGACTCCAAGTTACGCTGAACTTGCTTTGTGAAACCGAAAACCTAGAGTATCCGTAAACTCTGAGTCAACTTACTCTGAGTTTTCACTAAACCTGCTTTCTGAAATACCCCCCTGTACAGCAGCCTCCAGCCTCAGAGCCATATTTGATGGCAAGTAGCTTGTAAGTAGTTACACTATTTTTGTACATAGGTAGCCAAGTAACATTGCTAAAGCCACGTTGTTTTTTTTTTATATTTTATATTGTTTACTTAAATT
This sequence comes from Ancistrus triradiatus, assembly GCA_025084515.1. Taxonomy (NCBI): domain Eukaryota; kingdom Metazoa; phylum Chordata; class Actinopteri; order Siluriformes; family Loricariidae; genus Ancistrus; species Ancistrus triradiatus. The sequence goes on along the minus strand of JAJAGP010000852.1, from coordinate 2,906 downwards.
TCTGTGCTTTTTTGAAGTCGTCATTTGCACTTTGATTCAAATGTGATGAATCAGTAGCACCGTGATTCAAGGTCCTAAGAACCAGGATTAACCTTTGAATGGTTGCAGTCAGTTATTTAAAACATCCTTGATTGATTGATTGAAGTTTTAGAAATGGGTCATATTCCTGATTCCCATTTGCATTGAGAGGTCAACCCTTCATCAAAGAGAAGCCGTGGTTCAGGCAGGACAAACAAGAAAGCACGGATAATCCTGCCAATATTGCAAAGAGCACAAGCCTCGCCAGAGCTGAGATACGAACCAGATTAGCTTAGGGGTGACTCCACATTAACCAGTATGTATCAGCTGGCATCACACAGGCATAACCCAGTCCAGTTTTTCTCATTATGGTACAATACTAGGAAATCCTGGGAATCTAATGGTATGTCCTATTTAGCAATGATCCTCACGCCAATAATTGTTCAGATTTGAGTCTTCAGTTATAAAGAACTGGACTTTTTAACGAAAATAACTTTTTAAAAGAAAATAATAAACTTGCATTCTCTGAGTTTTTCCGTCTTCTCACATACAGTGGGGCAAAAAAGTATTTAGTCAGCCACTGATTGTGCAAGTTCTCCTACTTAGAAAGATGAGAGAGGTCTGTAATTTTCATCATAGCTACACTTCAACTATGAGAGACAAAATGAGGGGAAAAAATGCAGGAAATCACATTGTAGGATTTTTAAAGAATTTATTTGTAAATTATGGTGGAAAATAAGTATTTGGTCAATAACAAAAGTTCAACTCAATACTTTGTAACATAGATTTTGTTGGCAATGACAAAGGTCAAACGTTTCCTGTAAGTCTTCACCAGATTTGCACACACTGTAGCTGGTATTTTGGCCCATTCCTCCGTGCAGATCTCTTCTAGAGCAGTGATGTTTTGGGCCTGTCGCTGGGCAACACAGACTTTCAACTCCTTCCACACATTTACTATCAATGAGATTATCAATGGTCTTGTATGTCTTAAATTTTCTTACAATTGCTCCCACAGTTGAGTTATTCACACCAACCTGTTTGCCTATTGTAGATTCACTCTTCCCAGCCTGGTGCAGGTCTACAATTTTCGTCCTGGTGTCCTTCGACAGCTCTTTGGTCTTGGCCATGGTTGAGTTTGGAGTCTGACTGTTTGAGGCTGTGGACAGGTGTCTTTTATACAGGTAACGAGGTCAAACAGGTGCCATTAATACAGGTAATGAGTGGAGGAAAGAAGAGCTTCTTAAAGAAGTTACAGGTCTGTGAGAGCCAGAAATCTTGCTTGTTTGTGGGTGACCAAATACTTATTTTCCACCGTGATTTACAATTAAATTATTTAAAAATCCTACAATGTGAATTCCTGGATTGTTCTTCTAATTTTTTTCTCTCATAGTTGTAGTGTACCTATGATGAAATTTACAGACCTCTCTCATCTTTCGAAGTAGGAGAACTTCCACAATCAGTGGCTGACTGAATACTTTTTTGCCCCATTGTTTGTAGGTACAATCTACACTGCTCAAAAAAATAAAGGGAAGACTCAATGAATGAAATATTCTCATTGAATACTTTGTTCTGTACAAAGCTGAATGTGCTGACAACAAAATCACACAAAAATCATCAATGGAAATCAAATTTATTAACCAATGGAGGCCTGAATTTGGAGTCACACACAAAATTAAAGTGGAAAAACACACTACAGGCTGATCCATCTTTGATGTAATGTCCTTAAAACAAGTCAAAATGAGGCTCAGTATTGTGTGTGGCCTCCACGTGCCTGTATGACCTCCCTACAACGCCTGGGCATGCTCCTGATGAAGTGGCGGATGGTCTCTTGAGGGATCTCCTCCCAGACCTGAACTAAAGCAACTCCTGGACAGTCTGTGGTGCAACGTGACGTTGGTGGATGGAGCGAGACATGATGTCCCAGATGTGCTCAATCGGATTCAGGTCTGGAGAATGGACGGGCCAGTCCATAGCTTCAATGCCTTCATCTTGCAGGAACTGCTGACACACTCCAGCCACATGAGGTCTAGCATTGTCCTGCATTAGGAGGAACCCAGGCCAACCGCACCAGCATATGGTCTCACAAGGGGTCTGAGGATCTCATCTCGGTACCTAATGGCAGTCAGGCTACCTCTGGCGAGCACATGGAGGGCTGTGCGGCCCTCCAAAGAAATGCTACCCCACACCATTACTGACCCACTGCCAAACCGGTCATGCTGAAGAATGTTGCAGGCAGCAGATCGCTCTCCACGGAGTCTCCAGACTCTGTCACATCTGTCACGTGCTCACTGTGAACCTGCTTTCATCTGTGAAGAGCACAGGGCGTCAGTGGCGAATTGGCCAATCCTGGTGTTCTCTGGCAATGCCAAGCGTCCTGCACGGTGTTGGGCTGTGAGCACAACCCCCATCTGTGGACGTCGGGCCCTCATACCATCCTCATGGAGTCGTTTCTAACTGTTTGTGCAGACACATGCACATTAGTGGCCTGCTGGAGGTCATTTTGCAGGGCTCTGGCAGTGCTCCTCCTGTTCCTCCTTGAACAAAGGCGGAGGTAGCGGTCCTGCTGCTGGGTTGTTGCTCTCCCACGGCCTCCTCCACGTCTCCTGGTAGCACCTCCAGCCTCTGGACACTACTCTGACAGACACAGCAAACCTTCTTGCCACAGCTCGCATTGATGTGCCATCATGGATGAGCTGCACTACCTGAGCCACTTGTGTGGGTTGTAGAGTCCGTCTCATGCTACCACGAGTGTGAAAGCACCACCAACATTCAAAAGTGACCAAAACATCAGCCAGAAAGCATACAGTCGTATGAAAAAGTTTGGGCACCCCTGATAATTTTCATGATTTTTCTTTATTAGTCATTGGTTGTCAAGCTCAGCAATTTCA